>JAJOOE010009989.1:0-25000 GCA_036250405.1 Solanum raphanifolium | reverse complement strand
ATGATCCCTGAGAAATTTCAGGCATGCGTTCCAATTCAAATATTTTGGCAATATCTTCAGCTCTTGCCAACAACTCAGAGAGACCTTCTGTCTTGTTCAGCAGACACTTCAGATCTAAAATTCCTTTACCACAACCACCAAACTTCTGTGGTGGACAAGGGATTCTACCATCTTCATTGGATTTCCATTCACCAGCAGGACTACAAAAATTATCTTGCAGATGCCCTCCATTATCCCCAGGCACCATTTCAAATGCAAACCTGGCATCATCCACCGAATCATTTTCAACCATCTTCTTGGAAGATTTAGACCTTGAAGTTCGGGTATCTGATGCAGAACCACACCTCACATCACCATGCAAATAACCAAACCCCTTGTCAACGAATTCCACGATGACTTCTTCATCGCCTCCCTTAAGGTGACCATCTCTAAGCTCCTGGCAACAAGTAAGGCATAGATCATAGGAACAGCTAGAACAGTTCCTGTGAAAATCAAAAATGGATGTTTTGCAGTTGTTGCTGCACAAAAGATTGCCCAATTTAGCTAATTTGAACATCATTCTAAAGGACTGGCATGGAAAGAAGAGGCTCTTCATGCTCACCAGTACATTCTCTCATTCTTCTGACACTTTGCCTTCTTCAGCTCTAACTCTGACACTGATAACCCTGCCCAGATGTAAAGGAAATTCTAGTTACAACAGGTAGCAAGTGAAGATGCATTAGGCATCCAGTTTTTCCTGGAAGAAGCTAGTATCTCCCTACCTACTACATGAAACTATGTTTTCTTATCTGGGAAATAGCAAGTACATTAAAACATTCCCTGTTTGACAATTCAAACTCAATACTGCAGATATATGGAAAATGGCTATGTTGTTATCTTTTCTAACTGTGCAATAGATATTACCTAACCAGATTTTAAAATGCACACTTACAGTTGCCCACATGAAAAAAATATGGCATATCAACTGAAAAATATAAACAATTGTTGTGGCATCAATTCTAAACAAGATAATAGAACCTTGAATCTTAGCTTCAATCTCCTTCTCCATCACTTGCTCTGAACTAAATCTTCTCAGGAAAGGCAAAAGTTTTTGCAAAATGTATTTAGAATATTCAAACTTCTCTTCTTCGCTTACCTCACATTGTGAGTCCTTCAAAAACTGCAATAAGATTTAACTTAAGAGCATATCGCATAGTGATAACTTGTAAAATAAGACTGTAACTTAATTATAGTGGGACAGCAAAAGAATCCAACCCTTATTGGCCCATCCAAACGCAAGCATGCTTTGCAATTACAGTTTTGGAGACAAACAGGACAAGACTCTGCAAAAGCTTCCTCAGGCATTCCAGGGTACCTATTATTGATCATAAAGGGAAATGCACTCATGAGAAAAACTACTTGATTGAATGATAACTTGTGTTGAAGTTGACAATATTAAACAAAATTGATTGAACATATAAAGCTTCGAGTTGTTAAAATGTTCATCATGCTTTGCATCATATCAGTTGTGACAATATAAATATATCATCAAGAGACAAACTGCTCAAATAAAGCCACAAGAACCAGAGTATTATGTCTTTACAAGTCCAACTTACAATTAAAATCTCATACAAGTTATTCGGACAAACAAACACAACCAAGTAAAAGTTTCCAGTACCATGTGGTTATGCAAGGAATGCAGTATCGCTTTGTTTTACAGCTGGTGCAGCGAACAACCCTTCCTTTGTCATTCCTCTGGCACTGATGACACATATTTGATACAATCTCATTACCCTGCCCATGTTTTGAATTTCAGAATGAAGGTCGTTTGGGGTTAGTAAAGAACAAGTTAAATGATAAAATTTTCAAATAAAGCAAGATTTTTTTTACATTCTCATCCTTCCTCTTTCTAGCACGGGGATTTGATGCATTATCTTTGCTTTGCCTTCCAGGTTCTGATCCTTCCACTTTGTCTTCTTCCTCAGCCCTATGTTTTTTACTCCCATTACCCTCCTCCTCTCTACTATCAGAATCTCCACCATTCTCTTTCGAACTCATTATTCCACGTTTTTTACTTGCAATTTTCTCACCACTATCAACATTCTCTTCTTCTGTTTTCACGCCACTCTTCCTGCCTTGACCCCTTCTTTTCTTACTAGTACTACGGTCTTCTGCATCCCATTCATTCATTTGTTGAGTATATTCACTTAACTTCTCAATAGCTTTTTTACATGACGACCTCATTGGCCTATGAGTAGTACTCACTCTATCAGAATCAATATTTTCCTCTTCTCTCTTGCTATCAATTTTGTCTTCTTTTTCATTGACATCATTCTTTTTCCTACCAAGATTCTTGCTTTTCTTAATACAAGTCTCTTTTCCTGCAGATTCCTCCAATTTTTGTTTTCCCTTATTTTTGTTGGGTGGTCTCCCCCTTTTCTTTTTTGGTTTAATAACCTCAGTCAAAACCATCTCTTCTTCTACTTTAAGATCCTCCAAAGATTGAAACTTTACCTGAATATCCCCCTTCTTCTCAACAGTAGTTTCCTCCAAAGATTGAAATTTTACCTGAATATCGTCCTTCTTCACCATAGTTTCCTCGAAAGAATCAAAGTTTACCTTCTTCTCAATACTTTCCTCCATAATACCCAAATCGCAGTTTCTCAAAATCCCTTGTACTACTAACTACAATACAATCCTCCCTTTTTTCTGAAATCGACGTTTTGGCTCCCCAAAAGAAAAAAGGAGTAAGTAGTAATATCTATCTATCCTTCTTTTCTCAAACCTGATTAGTATGTATTGGGGGGTTAGGGTTTTGGTAAGAGTGAAAAAAACTGTGATATTTTTAGGGGGGAAAGTTTCGAAAAGTCCCGCCTTACACGCTATGCTAATTTACAGGATTTCGTCTGACAAGTTCTATCTAGATCACTGTGCCATATTCGGGTATTCTTTTTTGTTTTCAACTTGCTACTACTACTTCTATCTAATAAATAAAAACAGATGCTAAAAGGCATGTCTCTGCTGACGCACCCACTAATTACATCATATTTTGACGGTTTTCTAAATTATTAGTATACTACAACTAATTTTTCTTACAACTCACCGATATATAAGCTATTTTCGCCGTCGCTTTTTCCTTATTATTTTTGACAAATCAAAAAAAAATTATTTTTTTAATTATTATACCCTTAATTTATAAATATCAAATTAATAGTAGTAAAGATATTTAGAATCCATTAATTGGGATAAAATGGAAAATTCATTATAACAATCAATATTTTTTTTAATAGGTGTATCAAATCAAAATTTGACAAGTAAAAAGGGACAGAGTGAGTATCATATATACAATTTATGTATGCATAACTCTTAACCAGATTCATATTGATTTAGTTTCGAAATAATTAGGATTATTTATTAATAATAATATTTATACAAGATAAATAAAGTTATAATGTATCTGATAAAAGTGGAGTTATGTATCCAAATGTTAAGAGAGAATGAAAAATATATTTTTAATGCCATTCTGAAAATGGTAAAAATATCTCAAAAGTGAGAAATATCATAATGTAAATTGCTTCAAAATTTGTTTCTAAATTCTCGAGAAATAAAATGACAACTAAACATTCGAAAACTTACCAACCAAACATTGTATAAAAGTAATACGTGAATAATTTTATCCTATTTACAAACTGAACATGGTATAAAATTTATATATGAATAATGAAAGTTATTCATGTATTAGCTTTGTGTTTATCCCATAACCAAATGGCCCCTAATTAAATCATATCTTAAAATTTTCTTAAATTATAATAATTTTGAATTTTTTAAAACTTGTGGATACATTGCTCATTCGTCTAACACATAGCAAATGATATTTTAGTTATTTACTCCCACTGTCCCTTTTTACCTGTTCAATTTATTCTTTTTATTTGTCATTTTTGACAAATTATAAAATGACAATTTGTTTTTTACTTATTATACCTTCAATTTATTAACTTTAAGTTAATATTTTTTGAAAAATGTAGTGAGTAAAGATATTTGGAATCTTATCAATTAATAGGAGTAAAATGATAAACTCACTAGAGCAATCAATATTTTTTTATTAGGTGTACCAAGTAAAAAGGGACAAAGAGAGTATCAGATATATAAGTTATGTATCAAATGCATAACTATAAATCAAATTCATACTGATTTAGATTTGAAATAATTGGGTTAGGTATCAACAATAATATTTGTACTAGATACATTGTATACAAACAAAGTTGTAATGTATCTGATAGAAGTAGAGTATCTGAATGTTAAGAGAGAAGGAAAAAGAGATTTTTATAATTAATTTAAATGATTGAAATTTTTAAAACTTATATTATTTTAAGTCATGTAATTACGTAATTTTTCCTAATTTAATATAACCCCAACATTAATTCAATTTCGCTCTTGAAGATGGTAAAAATAAAAAATCAAAATTGTAATGTTATTTCTGAAAATGGTAAAAATATCTCAAAAGTGAGAAACATCATAATGTAAATTGCTTCAGAATTTGTTTCTATTTCTCGAGAAATAAAATGACAAGTACATAAACATAACCAACTGGCTCCTTTTTTAGAAAAAAAAACAAGTTAAGTACGAAGCAAGTTCACAAAACAAATTACAAAAATCACAAAGATACTTGAGTTTGGATTCACTTATTTCAGTAGGTTTTGGCTTTTAAGACTTGTTTTTGAATGTTTTTGGAAAAGACAAAAGATACTTTTAAGTATTTTTTTTAGGTGGAAAAATTATAAAAATAAACTAAAATCCAAAAGTTGGATAGTCCCAACTTAAGAGTGGTTGAATTGGCTTTTCTAAAGTGGCTTATAAGCTTAAAGCTATAAGGAGTCGTTTGGTATAAAGATGTATAATGCAGGGATTACTAACGCATGAATTAGTAATGCATGGATTAGTAATGTAGAGTTTAGTAATGCAATGATTAGTTTTTATCAAGTGTTTGGTTCATTGTTTCCCACCTAATCTTATGTTTGGTTTAAAACTCTAGAAAAAGTTTCGTTCCTATTATACCCTTGAGTTATTATGAGATTTTATATTTCATTTAACTAGTCAAGTTAAATACTAAAATATAAAAAAAAAATTATTATTATTATTATTGAGGTGTGATATGTCACTATAGACATCATTGATAGCATGGTATATTTCTAATTTTTTGTTGGTCAAATATACATTAAACTTAACATAGATTTAAGGCTACTTAAATTGTTCAAATACACGAAGCTTATTTTATTTTTTTTAAAACAAATAGTTCAAGTGGTCAATGGACGAACTACATTTAAAAAAAAAGAAACTAAATCAACCTAATATAACAAATCAAACACGGAGAAAAAAATATTAATTTGTGAAATCATCAAATTACATGGAACAAATTTGGAGAATTTAAAAGAATATTTATAAATATTCTCATATAAATAAAAAAAATGAACATTAAATTACAAAAAAAATAATTAGGAAAAAATATTTGAGGATAGTTTAGTCATTTGGGGGTCTTATCCAAGGATTGTTAAAACCTTGGATTAGTTATCCCTCCCTTTTCTAGGGATAAAATAAGACCTTGTATGAGGTATAACTAATCCATGGATTAGATTAAATAAAGTAACCAAACAATGTTTTTGTTGGACTAAATTTTAATCCATGGACTATTTTGATTAATACCTCATAATTCAAACGGGTCCATTTGAATTAGCTTATTTTTAGGTGTTTTTTATTTTTAAACACTTCTTTAGTTTTGGAGGTTTTTGAAAAAGTTAAAAAGTGTTTTCAAGCACTCACTTTTAGTCAAAAATCAAAAGTAGGGTATTCTTTACTTATGATTTTTTTTTTCCAATTATAAGTTACTTTTAATAAGTTCATCCAAACAGAAGTGGGAACACCCAATTTTTGGTCATTGGCTCCTTTTTTTACTTATTTAGCCTAAAAAGTGCTTAACAACGCTTATTATGTTTTTCAAGCATTTTTAAAACTAAAAAGAGCTTAAAAGTCTAAAGTTACTTGAAATAAAAGTCAATTCAAACACTCGTTTGTGGCTTTTAACTTTTAGGTTATAAACTACTTTAGAAGTTTCAATCTAAACACCCCCTTTATGCTCCAACTACTTTAGTTTTCTTAGGTGCAAGGTCATGTCATAACCTGAAACTATCCTTACTCGTAACACGGTGCTTAGAGTCACAGTGACTTCAAGCTAATCTTTGATACTGGCATAGTCATGAGCAGTAAATATGACCATATAAACGAACTAAAATGACTGAGTGGAATCATAATTATGGAACACTAGTTTAATATATTCCTGAACAAAGTCTTGTATACAACAAATGTAATCTAAAGAGAATCAGGAATGAAATACACTAAATACAACAATTGTTACTGACTCTCTATAAAGCCTCTGCCTTCAGCTCGAACATGATTCCTTATCCACTTAATTAATACATGTGAATTAGAAATAAAATACTAGAACTACAATCTGACTTGAGTGTTTGAAATAAGAGAACTAATCATCTGCTGACTTGAAGTTGCGATCCGACTGAGACCTAAATTTACATCACATGAAGTAGTTAAAGAGGTATGCAATCAGTACTTTGTATGTACTGAGTATGTCAGATATGCATGATAATATATAAAGCTGGACAAGATGAATTGGAGATGCTAAACTGAATATGAAACTAAAACACATAAACTAATGTAATGACCAAGTAGTAAAACATGCACCTGATAGATACTGAAACTAAAATAACTGAATTCAAGGTCAAAATAATAATCTAAAAGACTAAACTGTGGGAGATACTAAAAACGACATAAACCATGTGAGCTACTACATGGAGTTCAGTAAATTACTCATACACTGAAAAAAAAGAGTTAACTTGCCAAGGTGGGGATCATTATATCTGAGATAAGATGGATCCACTAGCTAAAGTTCATAAAGACTAATCATACGGTGTCACGTAGTTCTGGGACTTAGAAATTGCTACTAAAGGTCCACAGACGCTAAGCAAAAATCTTCATCCTAAAATCTCACTCGGTGTTAAGTATTCTCCCAACGAAAACATGTATAAATCTTAAAACAGTGTACTCTGATACTATTGAATCATACTAATAACTGATAAATACCGAGTAGCTCGTAAATCATGATAACTGAACATAATTAGAAAGATACTGTAACACCTCGGTATTTGAAAGAACTAAATTGGAAATAGCAAAATCTGAAATTTTGCAAGTTAAGCTTATGATATGACTTTTGGGTCAAATTCAAATGGTCATAACTTTCAGTACAGGATGAGTTAGGTAGCCTATAAGATATCAAATGAAAGGTCTTGGAATCCTCTTTCCAACGCCACTAAATTTGCTAATTTTAGAGCTCGTATGAGGGAGATATGATTGTTTGAAGTCGGACTGTTCAATTAAGAAAAGTTACTCGGATTTAAGAGGGGTATTTTGGTCTTTTCCTTACCCAATCAAGTTAATTCATTTTTAGTAATTAACTGATTTGGTTCAGTTTTCCCAAACCAATATACGCCTAGGTTTTTGAGAATAGTTCAAGAAGAGGAGAAAGGAGAAAATTCAAGGCGTTCTTGGAAGTTTCTTGCGGAATCGAGAATCGTTTCGCCAAGGGTTGATCCCTAAAGAGGTATGTGAGTTCACATAGCATTGGGTTCGTTCATCCACGCACCAATCATGTTAATTTTAGCGTAATTTCGTCCTAAAAAGTTGAAGGTTTGATGTTTTTGATTAGTGTTCTTGAATTTACTTTCGTTCTTGAATTAGGATGGGATTGATGAGTTCTTGAGATAATCTATCAATTTTAAGAGTTGTTATGGGTAGATTCTTGTGTTCATGTATTGGGGAACTGAATCTAAAGAGAAATTGAGAAAAAGAATTGATATTAGTTGAATTGAGATCAGAAAACGAGTTGAAAAATTCGTCAGGTTGACCTGGGGAGGGGCTGGGGCAGCACGCCAACAGTGCGCTAGAATCCAGTCTCTGAACTTCGGGGGTTGGTGCCCCGCGCCAGTAGTGCACCCGGGACGTCTGCCCCCAGCCTTTTCCCATCGTTTTACCCTTCTAAGTTCTCCTAAAGTGTACCTTCACTCCCTATTGATTCTAACTACTCTAAACAACTTCTAAACATCTAGAAATCATTCATAAACATGAATTATAACCTTGAATCCATAATCCAAATTCAAGGTAGAGTTGAGAGTCAAGTCTTGAGAGTTCTTCGAGTCATTTTAAGAGGTCGTTTGCAATTATTTTACAACTTGTTTTAAATGACTTGAACATAGAGTTGAGAAGACTAGAGTGAGTTCATTTTCTTTAAAATGATATATGGGAACTAAGTATTCCCAAGAGTAAATGTTTTCACATCTAAACAAGAGAGGAAACACTGATTTCTAAAAGAGCTTTTGAGCTAGTTTTTGAGTATCATCTCTTTTAAGAGAAAGATTTTGAGTAATAATCTCAAACCACGGAGAAGAAGTTATGTTTTTAAACTTATGAGCTAGTTACATTTTGGGAGTAGTATTGAGTAACGATATGGGGACGAGTTCAGATAACTCAAAGTCTCCATAAACCGTGTAGCCAACATGGGTAGAAAATGTCATACTTTTTAGATGATTCCTTAATGCTTTTAGCATAGACTAGTGGATCCACTTAGTAGTAGATTCTATACCCCGGGAAAGTATAGGAAGGCCCTGGCAGTATGAGGCAAGACGTTGTATCAACACATAGCTCATAGTGATGGTTGTCGGTTAGAGAATCTCCTACAGAGTTACTTGTATTTTCATATACAAAACTAAGTTACTATTGTGTTTTTTCAGTACATTGAGTTGTTATCTACAAATTTTAAAGCTTTTATTTATACTGCATGTTTATTTCTGCTTTATATTGACAAGAGTTGAGTTAAGTTGAGAAGAGGTAAGTTTCTTCAGTTCCATTTTCAAGCTTATGTCATGTTTTAGAATTCCCCTGGCATACTCGTACATTTCATGTACTGACGCCATTTGACGTGTATCTTTTATGATGCAGATACAGGTAACCAGGATCAGCATCCAACGCTTCGTTGATTCAGTTGAGCTTCAGAGTGGTTGGTGAGCCTCCTTGCTTCTGGAGGATCCTTTTTATCATTGTTTGTCATTCCAGTTTTGTTAGGATGATCGGGGGTCTTGTCCTGATATTCCTCTTAGTATTTAGAGGCTTCATAGATGGTTAGACATTATTAGTTCAATAGTCTTGTTCATTTCAGTTGTTTTGATGTTTGACACTTGAGTTACCTCATTGGCCAGTTGAATGTTTCCTTTACAACATTCTAAGTTTATTTCATGAGTTTATCTTTGTTGAGTAAAGTCTTCCACTGAGTAGTAAGCCAGATCAAGGGTTCACTTGGGGCCAACAATAGTTCTCGAGTGCCGGCCACACCCAGGGTGTAGGCTCGGAGAGTGACATATACTTTATCTAAAAGCATCTAAATCCTGATATTTAAAAATTTACTGAGATATACTTTATCTAAAAGCATCATAATTCATGAAATCTGATATTTTGAGACATACATCTTAAATAACATAATTTTGAGTCATAAAATACTTGCATACTATGGGTTCATGAATATCCTTGACAACATAAGAATTATAATCAATATCATGCAAAATGAAAACTAATCATGAAGAGGAAATTGAATTTCAATAAGAACCCATGAAAATCATAGAAACCCTAGTTCCTAGTTTTGGAGAAATCATAACTTGAAGAAATTGGATTTTCTTTGGGACTCAATGGGTGAAGGGAGACTCATTGATGAGGTTTTCACAAGCATGGAATGAAAAACATTGGTAGAATTGCTAAACTAGAAGCTAAATATAATTTCTTGAACTCTTTCATAAAATAACGCACTTGCAATTAAAGATAATAATACTTTCTTCAAAATCATAAATTTACTTCTTTCATGAAAATAATGAATAAGAAATATTAGGACTAGATTTTCAAATAGTGTTGGCTAAAAAGAGACTCATGTGGTATAATAAGCATGAACCATGAATCAACATTCACGTCATCATTGATGACATGAAGTATACTGATTTTGATGATAAAATCAAGAATCAATGATATGATAAAGAGTAAAAACCCTAGCATTGATCTTACTAACTAAAATTGTAGATGTAGGGCATGAGGAAGAACTAATTTCCTCACTATATATGATAATCTTACATACCTTAAATGCTCCATGAATCTTGAAAAAGAATCCTATCTTGAAGGAGAACGATCAAGAAATCATTTTTTGAGATTCTTGAATTAGTTTCTTGAAAATCCTATAGTCATGGGTTAAGATTTTTATTAATGATTCATGATTATAAGAAGAAATTTGAGTTAGGAATCCTTGGATAAGGACTTGCCTTGAAGAAGAATCTTGATTTTTTTTTAAAGAATCTTGCTTTGGAAGTCTTATGCTTAGAGTTTTGCCTTGGGGTTTGAGAGAGAAGAGGAGGGGAAATTAAGACATAGAAATCTGATTGTTTAGGACTTTATGGAAGTTAAGAAATTCGTTTTAGGATTTTCATAGGGGTATAAAGACAAAAAATCTTTTTAGTAATTTTTCATCGGTCAAAACGTAACTGCACTGTGCCATGTAAGAAAATGATCATTACTATTTACTTCGAACTCCGACTGACGCAAACTTGATGGCATTGCAAAAGAATACTCATAGACCTTTAATTTGATATGTTATGTGACACCTAATCTTCATATTCTAAGAGATATGATCGTTTAGAGTTGACCTAAATAAAATACGAAACTCAATCGATAAAGAAGCTTTCAACGCAATCTTAAGTTAGAGGATTCTTATGACCTTAATTCATCTTCAAATCTCTTCCACGCTAAAGAATTGACCTTAACACCTATGCACAATTAAAAATCACCCGATACAATCTTATACACATATGAGGAATGATTTGAATCTTAGCTTAGAGATTTTCGGAGTGTTACAGGTTGTATGTTAGATCCATGGACCTTCACACTGATATCTTCTGAGTAATTATAATCATGAACCTACACAAACGACGAAACAACAATTTCTACAATTTTTTGTCACCCTCTACTGTGTCCACAAATTCTTTTAATACTAAAGCATTAGTTCACTTATGATGAAAAGTGTAGAGTTCGGTAATAATGTTAGTAATAAATGCAACATTAGGCATTAGTTCACTCTTTGACTCCAAAAACTATATGAAGACATGTTGTTAACGTGAAAATCAGATATAATTACGGTTGTGATTCGTTGAAGGGTATTATGATTGTGATCTAGGTCGTAGTTTGTAATTAGTGATTTGAAACACAGTGTTTTCATCATATTTCTCAATTCTCAATATCTATGCTACCCCTGAGAAAGTTTATTATACTTTAAACATAATTTTAGATTAAACGGTGATTTATTTGGTTTTTTCTATTTTTAATTGTCCTCATAATATCTAAGACGTGATAGAGGTCTTCGTAATGTCATATTCTAAGATTTCACAAATATTAACAGTTAAATTAGTTAAAGAGCGAAACATCATATTTCACTGAATTATAACAAAAATTCATTCATAAATCCAAATTTTTTAAAAAATATCTTGCACATCTATAGTTGAGTTATCCCTTCCATCTATTCAAATTTTACAGTATAATATATATAATCAATTTGTTTAATTTAATATGCAAATAGGTTCACCCAAGTATCTAATCTTATTAATATTAATCCATATATAAGAAGAATATGACTCATCTGTAGTTACTCAACTCATAGCTCGCATGAAGTAGATATTCGACTCTTCAAATGTATAATAATTTACTCAAAATAGGTTATTTAGCACATAGATAAAAAATATATTGTTTGATCTTTTCTCGAATCTCACGCATATTGGGAGATTTAGTACATTGAAATGCCATTTTTGAAGTAAGTTAGTACATATCATCTAAACAATAACAATTCATAAAGTGATACTACTGTTGGGTTATATATACTATGAACTATGTGGTTGAGTTATATTATTACATTTAGATATATTCAAATTGCACCTCCCAAAAGAAGTATAAAGCGGTAGTTACGTTGTTCAAATATAGAACCTAACAAAGATTAGGGTCGATCCACAACGAATATGATTTGGACTTAGATAAATTGCTATTATTTGTGCTCTTAGTCGTATTATTTCCGATAGGGGGATTTGTGTAACAAAAGTAATTTTATAGTCGTCACAAGTAGTAAGCAACAAAATATCAAGTTCACGTTTTTTGAATCAATAAAAGACGAAACTAGGGTTTCATCATCCCTATAAATTCGTAACTTAGTAAGACCAGATATTAGTAACATTTTCTAGTGTGTAGCATGCAAGATTGGTAAGTAAGTTCACCTAAGTGGTTGGTCCCCTAAATAAGTGAATATCACCATGCAACTTGGTCCGTCTACGGGTGTATGCTTTTGTCACGATTCAAAGTACACCCTAGACGTGACATGACATATCAGATCCTGGGAGGTCCTATACAAGTCACTTGACATACACACAATACAACATAATAGGTAAAATTAGAAAATCACATATCATGAAAGAGTTTTACATAAAAGCGAAAGCCTACTCATAGTCCGACAAGCCTTTCTAAACATCAACAGAATGGTTAGGATGTAACCCATACATCATGTACAAGTATCAAAAGTAAATGACATCAACAAGTAAAGTCTTCATGGTCGTACCCTCGAAGTATGAGGACTCACCAATCAAACAATATGTAGCCATCTGTATCTAGCCACAAGCGGGAGCAGAGGAAGCGTTAAACCCTACATTATTAAATAATGAAGGCACGAGTATGCATTAGCACATAAAATGTACTAAGTATGAGGGATACACATAAGAACGTAAAATATGATCATAAGGGGACATAAAGAAAAGCATGATATACATGACCAAACTAAAACATAGAAATTAGAACACATTAACATAGTCAATGCATCTTAAAAATCATCATGAAAGTTTCATAAAACCTTTATATAAAACATATATATCACATTGTGGAATACTTACCGTCAACTGACATAGACCATATGTGATATAACGTGGAATTTGGTGTCTTGCTCCCACACCAAATAGAGATGTCCTTACTTGCCAATGCAAGAACCTTAAATTTCTAGATTAGGTGGATCCACTTGCTATGTCATTCTAAGAAAAATCCTACAAGACACGTAGTTAGGGACAAGAAGATTGCTACTAGATACCCGACCTCTATTAACGTGTAACGGCCGTCAAAATGAAGTAGGATAAAGTAGAGCCTCACATGGGTTTTATGCATTAATAACTTGTTAAAATAATAAAGAATAGCCTTTTTAGTCAGTTTTAAAGAGTTTGGAAGTCAAACGTCAAGGGACGACCAAGATGTTCGAAAACTAGTCTTTTGCGTGTTGGTGTGTTCTGGTATGTTGTTCATTTTTTTTATGTGTTGCTTGGATTCTTAAATCAGTGGAGGTGACCCTAGTGTCTTAATAAATATTTTTAGGGTCAAATCGTTCGGGTACGACTCCCCGGGACCACCCTAAGGGTCCCCGAGGAGGACCTCAACCCTTGGCCAAACAAGCTGCCAAGGCCGCTTAAAGTTGTGCATGGAGGGAGTGGCTCCGCGTCGCGGACCTGCTCCACCAATGGCCAAAAAGTGGCTCCGCGTCGCGGAGACACTGCGAACTCTACTGTCTAGAAATTTAATTTCCAGAAACTTGTGGGAACACCTCCGCGTCGTGGACTGGTTCCCCGACAAAATTTGAGAAAATAAAACTCAAGTTTGACTTGTTTAAAAGGTCCAACTAAGTGAGGGGTAGTTTGGGTACTTTGGGGAATTATTATAAACGGTTATTCTACCTATTTTAGGGTATTTTAAGTTGGTTAAAACCCCAAAACCTAGAATTAGACCCCATTCTTCAAATTGACCCTTCCCTCTCAAAATAGATTATCTCAAAAACTCCATTGAAGACCTTGATGAAGCTCAAGCTAGAAGATGGGTTTTCAATTGATTTCTTATTCAATTTCATGGGTCTTCAATAATTAAGGTATGGTAACTCTTGATTCTTGAATAACCTCTCATTCAAGTAATTCTATCAAAGATTTTCAAAAGTGATTCAAAGACCAAAATTCCCAATTTTCAATCTCAACATGGGTCCCTTGTCAAACGATTTTCTAAATCATTCTATTGATGAATTAATGTGGAATTAAGGTTTTTAAGATAATTTTCAAAGGAATTCTTGAAGAACTCATGATCCCCAAATTCTCGAAAATTGGCCTATGATGAGGGTCTTTGTGAATATGATCTCTATTGGTGAAATTATATTTAGATTAGATTGTATTGATGTTTCCTATGATTATCTATACTTATTCATGCTGAATTGTTGGTATATTGATGAGTTGAGAATTGTGGCCTTATGGGCAAAGTTATGGGTTGGTCCCTTTGTTTATAGAATTGTACTTAGATTATGTTTATGTTATTGAATTACATTGTTGATTCCTATTGCTATCTATGTCAATTGATTATGAATTGTTGATGATTGATCCATGGTGATCATGGCTTGGAGAATTGGTAAGTTGACCTAACTTCTAGTCTATAGTATGAGAATTGATGTTGTGTGGTTTGATCCACTTATGGTGGTGGTGTTTACTTCTTGTCTATCAATGCATGTTGAGATCATGGCCTCGAAGGCAATAGATGTGAAGTGAATTAGTGATTATGATGCATATGTTTATAAAGTTGTGCTATTAAGGTTATGTATGAAATCCTCAATTCTAGCATGATGTTTAAAGTGTGTTGATGATGAGGAGTATAATGTGAATGATAAAGTTAGGGATAAGGTGTGGTCTACATGATGGATTATGTTAAGTACTATTGTGGAAGGACCCTTACCTATATGACCTCTATATAAATGTAGTGAAAGTGAGTCTCTTGAAAGGTTTCCTCAATTGTACTCTAAACTAGACTATGTTATGAATATGGTATGACTATGTGAAAGGTCATTCTCACATAATGTAGGTTCTATGATGAAAGGTCATTCTCATCTTAGAAACTTTTGAGCTATATAATATGAGAGATTAAGTCCCTAAAGCCTATTTTATGAACTAATGTTAAATAAAGACTTAAAGATGTTTAAAAAGGGAGTTGGAACTTAGCACCGAGTGAACATGAAAAATGAGAGTGGGGGCTTCACGTTTAGCAAGTCCGGCTTCCCACAAGAGAACCTTCACGTTTAGCAAGTCCAGGTTCCCAACATAGATGTTGTCTCATGAGATGGAAACTTCCACCCCTAGTAAGTCAAGATTTCTAGTAGCTTGACTCTAAGGAAGGTTATGATTAGGCTCTTTATGTAATGAAGACTATGGTCTATGTATGTTAATATGAAAGCATGTTAAGGTTGACTTTACTTATGTCAAGACATGAAGTATGATAATGCATGTGAATTACACTTATGACTTCTTAATGAGTTTGCTTAGTATATGTGGGGGTATGGGACTCCATGTGTACATTGCACAAGTGAGCTTGTGAAGGGGTGTTGAGGGTGGTTTACCTATGATATGAATTAAATGGGTTATGACTAATGATGTAGTAAATGAATGAGTCCTTATATGATATTATGAAGTATGTTGGTCTTATGTCTAATGTTAAATGAAGATGTTATGACTTGTTGAATATGATGTGCCTAGTCTATGGTGGCTTCCTAGGAACACTTGGTGTGAGTAGTATTATGGATGCTACTTGCACATTGCACTAGTGTGACTTGGGGGGTTGTCTTAGGTGATGGTTCCTATGTGAAGACTATGTCTTATGGTGTGCTTATGACTCTATGAATATATGTGGTTGGATTGATGAAGGCTATATGTAAGTTCACCCTTGGTAACCTTAAGGTGATACATTGCACCAATATTCCCTAAGGGTTCCTTGAGGAAATGAGTTAAGATAAAGAGGAAGGTAATGCATTGTATGCATTGAATGTGCCTAAAATGTTATAAGTGGCTCAATGTGCTATTATGAATGGTTTCCGTGTGTATGATGATGTATGTGGTTTATATTGTTCCAATTGTGCTAAATGTTCTTGAAGTTTCTCTAAAAGGGCATGATGCATGGTTTCCAAGTAAATGTCCCTTTTAAAAGCATGATTTTGCATGGTTATCATACTTAGTGCATTATTGTACTAACACCATTCTTCTTCATCTTTTTACACCAACTGTAGGTGGTGGTGGCAAAAGGGTCTTTCCTAGAAGTGATGAGCTTGGCTTACTATTCCCAAGTTCGGGTGTGTCCTTAAAGATTCAAGGACCTTTATGTTAAAGAGTTTCCTTAAGTTCAATGTACTAGATAGTAGTTTCTTTTGTATTGTAAGGGCTGTGTCCCTCTTGTGTTGTAGTCGTGTTTTAAGATGACTACCTTGAGACGTAGTACTCCAAATTTGTAGTAAAGGTTTAAATGAGGTGACTCTTAAGTCTTGTGTTATATTATGAATTTTTTTTAAATTTTTCGCTATTTTTCTATGATAAATGCTATGACGAATGCTAAGAGCTTGTATAAGACCTCCGAGAGGTCGAATACACAAGTAACGGCTAGGGGGTGCTCTCGGGTCGTTACTACAAGGCACGTAGTTAGGGACAAGAAGATTGCTACTAGATACCCGACCTCTATTAACGAGAGAGATTTCATCTCAATATCCTCTTGGTGCTAAGTAAAATCCCAACGAAATAGTCATATTTATGAACATATCATTATATATGGAAAAACACAATTAAGTTACTAATCCAAGCTTAAATCATCATAGAGTAGTGACGAGTCTCTAGCGTATATACTTTTAACTCGCACTCTGTCAAATAATAGTATAGAAAGATGTCAAACCCACAGAGATTGATTTATCTATTCTACATACATTTCTTGTTTTGATCACTATTTAAGTAAATCGAAACTAGTTGAATGGTGAATTACAAATTAATAATATGTAAAGAAGAAAGTAAGAATATATATATATATATTATTTTTTATTTTTTTTCACAATTTGTTAAAATGTGTTGGGATCTTGACTTCACTTGATATGTCTATATAAAGTAAATTGTTTATTCCTTAATTTCTATTTCTCATGAAAATAATAAATATTTCTTACGATTATATTTAAATATTATTACTGAAGTTGAACAATTAATCGCACTCCTCTCGGTTATACAATTTAATCGTCAAAATAGTAATATTAAAGAACCAGAAAATGTACTTGAGCTATAACATGCTCTTGAAAGTAAGTCCGTTTCGATTACTTACTTGTTATAACTGATTATTACATTGTTTGCTTCTCTCGAAAAACAAGTGTAGAATTAGTTATAACATAGATTAGATAGATGTCACTAGATAAATATTAACAATCTAATAATACTCCAATTAACAATATTACTTCTTCTGCATCTCTCGACTATTGAGTTAGTTATATGTAGTATAAAATGGATAGATGTTAATAAATAAAAAATAGCATCTAACTGAAAAAGCTGGTAAAAATCGAATATGAAGTTGAATCTCATGCACATGAAATTTAGGAATAATACTTACTATTATATAAATATATCAAGATCCATCATTTTCCAACACAATAGAAAATTATTCCATATTAGATTTGGTACTTCCAACAAAAATATTCTTCTCCAATAATAAGAAATATTCAAGACAAATAATTCCACTATTTAATTAAAATCGGAAACTAGAATTATTTTCAACAACAAAATAACTGAATAAGTAGTTGGAGAAGAAATTAAAAATGTTTTGAAATGAACTTCATTCCTCCTCTCTAATCCAATGTGTCCATGCATCTGCTGCATGAAACTCTATTTATAGAGTTTTTCCTTTGTTCATGACAAATGAAGTAAATATTTTACAAGTTGTGTACTTATTTACAGGTTCTTTGCTCAATTTTTTTTTGCTCAAGTCACTGTCAACATGGGTCCCAACAAAGAGTGACTTTTGTATTTTTTTCCTTAGCAACGTCCCTTCATTCCTTTTTTTAATTTTGTTTTGTTTCTTTTTTCTTTTCCAATGCTTTGGTTTTTTGTTGAACCTTTCCTTGTGAAATTAATTCTTAATTTCTTGTGCCACATATCTCTTTAATTGATGAACTATTTATTTCTTATTAGATTATGACATTTTTCTGCAAAGAAAAATAAAATATTAATATTAAAATTAATTAACAATGTAATATATATATATATATATATATATAAGAGAGAGAGAGAGAGAGAGAATTTTTTTTCTCATCAAGTAGCTCCTTAAATGATGATTCAATCATGTGTGAGAAAATCTTTCACCAATCATGATTTCTTAATGTGAGAAAACCTTTCACAATTTCATGAATTCTTAATGTGAGAAAACCTTTCACAAATCATGATGCTTATCTTAAAAGCAACCTTAGATCATAAAATATTCTTTTTCATAACACATAGCTTTCATAAATCATCATTCATAAGTTCATAGCTTTCTTCATAAACTCATATCTTCTTAAATTCATAGTCAAAATCATGAATAATGCATGGGTCCATACAAAATCAATTGGAAAACATGTAATTGACTCAAATTATTCATAAGGAAACTAAAATCAAACAATTGAATCATAACAATGAAGACCCATGGAGAATTGGATGAAACCCTATCTATTTTTGATGAAATTGAATTGAAAACTTGGAAATCTTTTGGGACCCAATGGATTCAATTCATCCATTGGTGAATTCTCATATATCTTGATGATCAAAGCCCAAAAGCAATGGAGAAAAATGAGACTTGAGGCTTGGAACCCTAGCTTTCTTTCTTGAACTTAAAGAGAGAATTAGAAAAGATGAATTTGAATGAGATTTAGGGATTTGAGAGAATGAGAGGGTTTGGATAGATTTAGGAATAGAAAGGTAGTTATAGAACTTACAATTAGAGTCAAAACGACATAGTAAAGGTATTAAATGCATAGGAAAAGACCCAAATATCCTTAATAAATAACAACTGAATGATCCTACTTATTAGACCTACGGTCCGTAGAAGTTTCTACGTCCCATACTGTTCAATCGTAGAACCAACTTCAGAAATTCAAAATTTGGCCAACTTTCCACGAAACACTTCTACGAGTCGTCGACCTTTCTACGGTCCGTAAACCCCATCCGTTGTCCTCGACTTTGAGTCCAAAACTTCACCAAGTGTAGAACCTTTCTATGAAACCCATCTACGACCCATTAAACCTCCTACGACCCGTTGTTCTCTTCTGTAGGCCTGAGTTCCTAAATCTAATCGTTGAATCCATCCTACGAGTTCAACACCAAGCTTTCTACGGCTCGTCCTGTCAAGTCATAGGTCAAACGTCAAGTCATAGGTCAAACTTCAGAAACTTGAAATTCCAAAAAATCAACACCAAGTCTACGACGTCCTTCCTACGGCTCGTAGGACTTACTACAGTTCCTACACAGGACTTGTATATCATTGAATCAAAAAAAAATTTGCAACCTTTCTTTCCAACTCAACTTTTCAATTTTTGAGGTTTTATAACTTTACTAACTCTTACCCTTGATCCCAAATTAGATATTCTCATAAAAGGTCAAGTTAATTGATAAGGATTGATAGCCTCAAATATCTATTGTATAATCCATTTTCCCATTCATTAACCCTTTGGTCTGGCAAGTAAGAATAAGTTGAGTACTAACGTTGACCACTGTTAAAAGGTAATCTAAGCGAAGGGAAAAAATAATACATGCATGCATACTTTTCAAGGTTTACTATATATTAGACCTACTTTGTTAATCCTTCATGGTTCCCACAATTCTAGTTATGGATTTAGCTATCCATGCTTGTATAATAACAATCAATGGTAAATAAATTATGCATAATCATACACTTACAATATGATAGTAGAAATTTAGAATCTTGAATTAAAATTCAAAGTCAAAAGCAAAGATCCAATTGTGATTTCGCTCCAAAATTCAACAAAAAATCAAAGTAGTTGTTTAATTCTCTTCTCAGAACTAAAACCAACTTGGTTTTTAAAAGGAAATCTAGGAATGGTACTTATAGACATAAAAAACATATCTAAAATAAACTAGGAAGATTGGATTCCACAACTTCTATGGACTCATTTATGGGTCATAGTCTTTTCTACGATTCGTAGACCCTTCTTGTGGATTGCAGTCAAGGAATAGTCTCGAGAGTTTTTCTACAGACAAAAACTACGGTTCATGGAAGCTTTTATGACTCGTGCTTCCCCTTTGTAGAAATCAGGCTTTTTGTGCACTTTTGGTATCTCCACTATGATCAGCTTTTAACGGCTCATAGATACTTTTACGGCTTGTAGATACTTTTACGGTTTGTACTATTCACTCGTGCAATTCAGGATATTTTTTCAAATATTAATATTTTTTACAATCCAAGTCTACGGCTCGTGAATGCATTTATAACCCGTACCGCACACTCGTGAACTTCAGTCTATTTTTATCAATCTCTAAACTTCTATCTACGATAGGGCTCGTGGTTTAAATCACGGCTCGTAGATTACTCTTGTAATTCCCAAAAATGCCTGAGCAATTCCTGATTTTCTCACTTAGTTTCTGAATCATGTTTTCCTGTAAAACAATTACAACACACATCATATCTACTAAAATGCGCTAGAGAAATTACACAAATTCTAAGTTTTAAGCATCAAATGTGTCGTAAATCCACGACACATCAACTTAAAATCGTTATTTGTCCTCAAGCGACTGACACAACAGTCATGACCCAACACATCGAGCCCTGCGGACACATACTCTAACGCCTAAGTAGGAGAACCCTTGATTCCCAATAATTAAAATTATTCGAAAAATTAAGAAGACTGACGAAATAAAAGAAAATCATGTGAAATTTTTATAGAACAAGAGTTTTAAACGACTCAAAGTTAAGACTTGTAAAGTAATTAACACCCCAGGGATCTAGTCTAAACAGGTATAAGAGCTACTAAGAGTACAAAGTAAGACATAATAATGAAAAGACACAACTCCCACTATGCAGAAGGAAAATAGAAGCTGCTGGAGATTTGCCTTCATCTTCACCTATGCAACATCACTGATCCTACAACCAGACTATGCCCCAATGGCATAACACGAGTAGTATCAGTAAAATCAGACGTATGGGTAGGCATCATCGGTCAACCCGAATACCCACTGCATAATATAAGAAATCAAATGGCGAAACATGCAATAAGACTAATCGCTTCTCCACCTTTATATTTTGCCTGCCCTTACCATTCTGGATATTAATATCATACTAGCATACTTGCCTCTACCCCTTACTCATTCCATTCATGGCTTAACTTATAACTCCAGATTACGCCTATCGAGGCTTAACATACATTTTATATTACTACCCCCTCACGGGGAAACACCCAACTACGAAACACTATCACTAAACACCACCCCAAACCTTGACAATAATACTCGTGACCACATTCTAATTAACAAGGGTAGCACCAGAACCCTTAGTTCCCCCTTACCATACTACCACCCGATTTTGGACTCTACCATTCACAATTCACTACACAAACAGATATCTCCAATTAACTTACAACATCGCCATCCCCATATATAAGAACATTATGTACAATCCACTAACCATTTCAGGAAACATGTCCAATTCCACATTATCATTATCAAACAATTACGCATATATAACAAGTCAATGGTCCTCTCATGGAAACCATACCCAAATTGTTAGTGTACCGATACGTGGTACCCTATCCAAGTTAGTGTGCCGGACGTGACAATCGATCCCATATATGCGCCGGAACGTGGCACCCGATCCAAGTTAGTGTGTTGGAACGTAACACCAGCTCTATTCAACAAGCCACAAATACAAACACAATGTACATTCTCATAATCATACAATCATGTGTTGATTCATGACCTACCATAATTTATTCATGCTCATTTACGATTAGGGTGATCAATAGTGCAACATTCGCATACATACATGTATTATAATGAAGTAATTACTAACATACCTCACACCAACATAAAATCACAACTATTACCTACCCCTAGTTCATCGACTAAGGCTTCCTCCTACGGTTTACGTCTGATTGAATACCTAGGGTACAAGTACAACATCTTGTTTCGGTGCACGAAAGCCTATGCAGGAATTCTACCGTCAATTTTAATATACCACGCAGTGAATAACATGTTTATAACTACTAAATTAAATAAACCTAGCTTACCTGGGCGCTAAGCCCCTGCACAGAATTATGGCTTCGATTCTTGTTTCTGGACCTCGTGACGGTGGATTTGACCAAAGATTTGCAAGCTATCGACCTCCTCACGCTAGAAATCTTTTTCTCCTTCTTTCCCAAGCCTAGAGCATCTTTTGGAGGGTTTCTGGGGTGATTTGCGTCTAATTTAGGTGTTTTTGGAAAAAGGAGAAAATAAAACTTCGCGTTATTTACATTCTGTCTCGCCTATCCCGCTCTGGCGGCTACTTATCCTGTTGTGGCGTTGCCGCCCTGGCGGGAAAGTGTCCCCAGTATTTTCCCGATGTTTTGCTTTTCCTAAATAACGACGGTTCGGGGCGTTACAACAACTAACACCTCACAACAAACTAAGCAAAAGAAGACTAAAACCTACATCAATCATATGACTTTCAACGGTTCAGTTCACAAACAAGACACCCTCCTTTCTTCTTAAATATAATATATTTTGTGCAAGTTATTGAGTTCTCAGGATAAAACATGTGGATCAATGAATGACATCATCATATTCACACTTCACAGGCAAGGTTACATACACAAACAACAATCACCTAGCTAATCAGAAATCAACAGTGCTAATCTTATGCCTTCACCAAAATAAATTAAAAAAAATTACAACAATAACTTAATAATCTGGTAGATTCTTTCCAGATCCACTAATACTATTAAAATATGGATTGTATGGGGTCGAAAATTGTTGTGGTTGTGGTTGCGGCTGCTGAAATTGTTGACTTCTTTTTTCATTATTTGAATTTGTTCTTTTCGAACAAATTCACAACATTTGGATCAACAATACCATTCAAATTCATTAATATAATTTTATTTTCTTCTTTATATTCTTTCAATTTCAAAGCTCTATCTTTCAACTCCGTGTCTAGCTTCTTCTCTGAATTTGAATTTGCCAACATCTCAGCAATCCGATCATTTTGTAATTCGACGCTTTTTGAAGCAAATGAAAAACCTTCATCGACTTTTCTCTTCATTTTGGCTTTTTTCACCCCACTAGGTCGTTGTGATGATGTAGAATTACATGTAATATCCTCATTTAAATTTAATGAAAATGTTGATAAGTTAGGAGATGATATTATAGGTGAATCAGGAGTAGGAGCCTTAATTAGACTCCGATGTTATAAAAAAAGAGCCTTGATTTCAAACTTTTTTCTTTCCAACATCGATATCTTTAAATTTTTCGAAGTCCATCATTTCTCATAGATGATCAAATTTAAAGCCTTTTTTATAATTTGAATCTTGCATGTATAAAAATTTTGCTTGCATAATCTGCATAGAAAATTGAGACAAGTTACAAGTAAATATACAAATAAAGAATGATTAATTATAAAATAAATACTCACAGTATCTTTTTCGGAATCACCACTAGGATGCAAATTTTCCACTTGCCGAATACAACCATTTAATTTTCTTACGGCTCTCTCAATCACTTGAATACGAGAATGAACAGATCTTTAAGAGTCATCATATTTGTTTTCCAATTTTGCTAGAGGTATTGCTCCTCCAGTGCATTATGTTATTCAAGAAAAATAATATGATATGGGTTATTACTTAGCTGACAGTATATACCCAAAATGGTCTACTATTGTGCAAAATATTCGTGAGCCACGCTCTCAAAAGAAAAAATATTTTGTCATGAAACAAGAATCATGTCGAAAAAATGTTGAACCTGCATTTGGAGTTTTGCAATCTCGTTTTGCACTTATCGCAGGGCCGTCACGTTTTTGGAGAAAAAAGTGCTACATGATATATTAACTTCATGTATTATAATGCACAACATAATAATTGAGGATGATCGTGATCTTAATGCACCAATTCAAGATGCGTCGGAAGGTACAACTCCGACTGTAGAAATGACAATAGATGAAAATTATCGATTTCAACAATTTCTAGCTCGACATAAAAAAATAAAGGACAAAGAAGCTCATTTTGAACTACGTAATGCATTAATAGAGCATTTATGGGAGCACCGTAGTGATCTTGAAAGTTGAATATTTATGTAGAATTTAAAATAATTTTTTCAATTATGTAATGTTTATTTAATTGTATTTCATTAATGATTTCACTTTTTATTTGTATTATTCATTATTATGTATAATGTATAATATTTGCTAGCAATTTATCTTATTTAAAAAATTATGGTATAAAATAATTTTATATTAAACGACTATAAAAGAAAATAATATGAATTATATATGGTGAATGTTTTAGAAAGAATTTGTTTTATGAAATAAGAAAATATGAATGAAATAAGAAATAATAATATAATAATAAAGAGAAAAAATATTCCTTTTTGGTGTAAAATTTGGTGCAGTGAGTTGGAGTTGATTTACACTAAAATAGTGCTGACACCAAATTTGGTGTAAAATTTGGTGTTTGGATTGGATATGCCCTAGTAATTACACCAATTTCAATTACCAGGTGGCTTTCCAAACATACCCTTAACTAACTTAATCAAATTGGATTAGTCCATTTGTATTTTTATTTTTTTTTTAAAATTATGATTTTTATATAAATTTATAATTGTATTGAATAATTAGGTAGATCTTTAATTTTATAAAAAAATAATCAAGAAAATACCAAATCGTATCGAATAATATATGTATAAAATATATTTTTATATATTAAGTTTTAAAATAATAAAATATTAGATTTTCTTGCTTTAGACCCAAGGTGATGAAACCGAATACAGGCGGCAACATAATTAACACTAAGTCCTAA
>JAJOOE010009987.1:0-28130 GCA_036250405.1 Solanum raphanifolium | reverse complement strand
ATATATATATATAATTGATGTTCATCCGTCAATTATTTTTAAAAAAAGTTACAATATTGATTTTTAAAATGAAAAAGTGGAAATGAAGAACATAAATATATATATATATATATATATATATATATATATAATTGATGTTCATCCGTCAATTATTTTTAAAAAAAGTTACAATATTGATTTTTAAAATGAAAAAGTGGAAATGAAGAACATAAATATATATATATATATATATATATATATATATATAATTGATGTTCATCCGTCAATTATTTTTAAAAAAAGTTACAATATTGATTTTTAAAATGAAAAAGTGGAAATGAAGAACATAAATATATATATATATATATATATATATATATATATAATTGATGTTCATCCGTCAATTATTTTTAAAAAAAGTTACAATATTGATTTTTAAAATGAAAAAGTGGAAATGAAGAACATAAATATATATATATATATATATATATATATATATATAATTGATGTTCATCCGTCAATTATTTTTAAAAAAAGTTACAATATTGATTTTTAAAATGAAAAAGTGGAAATGAAGAACATAAATACATATAAAAAAAAAATCATAAAATTAGTATTTTGAGTTTAAATGGTATATAAAAAATAAAGTTGAAGGGTTAAAGTGGAACAAGTTAAGATAGAGAAAAATGAGGGCAAGTTAGAGGAGTTGTGTATGTGTTTTTAATTGGCTTTTGTGTCGTGTCATGCCATGTCATTGCGTATGAAGTACACACATCCTACTTTGTTGATTCTTTGGAACAAAGTGTCTAAATGAAACATAAAAATTAGAATTGAAAGGTTAAAATGGAACAAAGTTGAGTTGGAGTGCCAAAATGAAATTTACAGACAAGTTTAAGGATCTACATATGTGTTTGGCCTAATTAATATGGTGTCTTAAGTTGGGGAGATGTATATATGATGGTGTAAAATAATGAAAGTGAATGTTTGTATTTGTTGTTTTAGTGAGAATATTAATAAGTATTTTTATATCATTCAATGCCCCCATAGGAATTCTCAAGTAACTAGTAAAATTGTTCGTGCTTCGTGTGATTATAATATTTTTAATAGAATTATAAGATATATAACAATTTTATTGATTGAAAATTTATTTTAATAAAATTGTATATATTATTCATACTTAAATAATGCAGAGTTTTATCTCCACCTAAGACATGATTAATTTTGTCATAATTTTAATATACAAAGTAGATATTTTTTTCTTCTTGAGTACAGATTATTCATATGTTCATAACAAATTCAAAATATGTTAAACTAAATAAGTGGTGAAGTATATAAAGTAAAATATTATTTCCTCTTTTTTGTAAGAGTCTTTGACATTCAATTGGTGATTTCTAAGTAAAGACTTTTGATCTTTCATAATTATCATTAAAAATTATGTATTATAATCTTTTACACATTTAACAAATATTTTTAGGAGTTACAGAAATGAAACATACAAGAATAATATCCAATAAATATGAGTTACAAATAAATATTAATATATTATATTATTAAATACCAATAATTTTTAAAGCACTTCCTACGGTTGTAAAAAATATTAATAAGGTCAATAGTGCATTAGCTACTATGAATATTTTTTTTTTCTATTAAAATCTATATATCTATATATATGAGAAACGAGAAGGTGATGTGACACCTTTTCATAGTTTTTTCTTTGTTTGTTTTAATCATTTTTTCCTTCATTATTTAATTATTTATTTTTAATATCTCAAAAAGTCTTCACATTCAATTACTCAACTTTTCATCTACCACTACAATATATATTTAATATCTTTAATAAAATAAGAAATAACTACCAATAACTCACACCTCTTCAACTTATAATCTTAATAATATCTATAACTCTTTTTTTTAATCTTCATAACCCCAAAATTAAATTTATTAGTTTATGACACCTTATGGTATTCCTCCTATTTTTCTATATAAATTCATATTTTATAGAAGGAAAAATTTCATTCAAAGTTATTCTTTCACTTCTCCATCACCATATCATATATTAGGGTGAGGAAGAAATGCTAATCATCACATCATATGATTGCTTTCAACAAAGTCATCGTAAAGAATTTATGGGTAAAAATGTTTCTTTTAATTTTTTAAATTATATTTTTTACTTTAATAATTTATGTGATGTTATGTATTTTGTTTAGTCAATTTTACTAATCTTTGAAACTAAATTGAATAAATCCAAATAAAATCGTGGAGTAACTAACAATTTCATAATATACTATTTGTGCTTGTAGGGTGAAGAAGAAAGTTGAGGAAGATACAAAAGTAGAGAAAATTGTAAATTTCGGAAGAAGATAATGTAGAGTCTTACAATAAAATTTTTATTATAGTAATTTGATCTTTTTAGTTTTTCTTTCCTATTCTCTACATTTCATTTATGTACTTTATTGAAGAACTTAATATATACAGATTTTTTTCCTGTTTCTTTTATATGACTATAGTTGTACATACATAATTCATTAGGTTAAATTAATGGTTAGTTCTTCTAAATTTTTATTATGATAATTTTTTGCAACATTCTAAAACGAACATTATGTACTCGATGTTACTGTTTATTTGTATGCCGAAAGGCATTCCTAAATACGACACTAAGATTAGAAGCATTTTAAAGAGCGAAAATTTGATAACTTACAAAAAGAAAAAAAACGTTATCCAAGTAATGAATTAAAAAAATTGACAACAAACTTTAGTATTTGTATAATTCTAATGAAAAACTAAAGAAACTACAAAAATTATATGCAATACTTTAGTTTTAAAAAAAAAGAGACAGATCCTATTTTTTTTTTATAAATTTCACTATATTTTAATTTATTATTATTAAAAAAATGTCATTTATTCTCTATCCATTTATTTCTATTATATATTGTAAAAACTTAAATGTCTCAAAATTTATTATTCTACTTATTCCAATTCTTTATTGTAAATTGAAAGGCATAAATATTTAACTCCAACCTTTCATTCTCCAAGAAGAATAAAAAATTTAAAAAATTTATATGTATCTATATATATTATATAAAGCTAAAATATTAAAAAAAATAATTTGGCACCTCTCTTTGGCCAATGATCTTTTTTTTTTATTGTTGTAATTTTCACTATATTTCTATTTATAATTACTAATAAAAAAATGTGTCAATTACTATTCCCTTCATTAATTTCTATTATTTATAATAAGAATTTAAAATACCTCAAATTTTACTACTCCACTTATTCCTATTATTTATTGTAAATTTAAAGGCAAAAATATTTATCACTCAAATCTCTCATTTTCTTCTTAACGAATGAAAATTTATTAAAATAGAGTAGTTTAATGAAACATCATTTCAAATAGCTTGAATAAAGTTAAATCATCCCTTTAACTCTCCTAATTATGATATTTCTCTTTTATTATCTATTTTTCAAGGGTAAAGAATCAAATATGCCCCTAAACTATTCGAAAAGGTCTAGATATACCCTCCGTTTAAAGTTTGGCTCACTCATGCCCTCGCCATCCAACTTTTCGTCTAGATAGGCCCTTCTGGGCGTTAGTTGGCCTGCTAGACATATCCAGCTCATTTTCCATTTCTTTAAGTGCCACATCGAATTACCATTTCATTTTGACTTTACCACATGACATTTATATGAAAATGGAAAGGGATCAATTATGCCCCTAAAAAATTCGAACGCATAAACACTTAATCAGACCCATTAATCAACCACCCTTTTAAATAAACTACCCGACCCGTTTTCAACAATTTTGTTTAAATTTTTATTTTTTTCGGTAAATCCCGAAAATGAGTAATTGATTAATAAAAAATAGAAAAAATATGAAAAAAATATAAAATTAACGCCAAAAATTCACAAATAAATATTGTAACCTTAAATTCAACGATTTTTTTAAATTTTTATTTTTTTCGGTAAATCCTTAAAATGAGTAATTGATTAATAAAAAATATGAAAAAATATAAAATTAACGCCAAAAAATCACAAATAAATATAGTAACCTTAAATTCAAAAATTTCAACAATTTTTTTATGGAAAATCCCGAAAATGAATAATTTATTAATAAAAATTATGAAAAAATATATAAAATTTAGGCCAAAAATTCATAAATAAATATTGTAACCTTAAATTCAACAATTTCAACAATTTTTTTAAATTTTTATTTTTTTCGGTAAATCGCGAAAATGAGTAATTGATTAATAAAACATAGGAAAAATATGAAAAAAATATAAAATTAAAAAAAAAGAATTGTTTATTAATCAATTACTTATTTTCGGGATTTACCGAAAAAAATAAAAATTAAAAAAAATTGTTGAAATTGTTGAATTTAAGGTTACAATATTTATTTGTGAATTTTTGGCTTTAATTTTATATATTTTTTCATATTTTTCTTATTTTTTATTAATAAATTACTCATTTTCGTTCAACCTAATAGTAGTTAAAGACATTAACGAGTAAAAACATTGTAAATTAAAAAGGGGTGACACAAAGGTGTCAAATATCAAATGGGGGGTTTTGTCACAAGTAGTAAAAACAACAAAAATAACAAGAAAATCAAGTATGGGGAAAAGTTCTTAGGGTGTGACCACAATACAAGTTGAGATAAATCATTGGGTACATGCTTTCGATAGGAAATTTGCAACATAATAGTGACTAGGCTAAGCTTTAGATGGAAATAAGTTCCCTCTCGGGCAACTTACCCCATTTCAAATGCATTCCTCTCGGACACCCATTTGCCGCATGAAGGCCAGCCTACGCCTTACCCCACTCACTCTCTCGAGCTGAGTGTTAGGATATGGGACTAGGGCTCACCCTCTCGGGCTGAACCTCATGTCGACCCACTTCTTAGGCCATCAGTCTAGCGGTCTTGGTTTTGCGACCTCCCTCTCGGGCAACCCGTAAACACATGGGTGGTTTTGTATTTGCAACTACAAACCCATTAAATTAAACCACAACCACTAGGTGAAATCACCATTAAAATACATCTATCCTATCTGCAAGCAAGACCCAACAACAATATCAACACATATTTGCTAAATCACACCCCAAAAATGGGGGGTTTTTAGCCACACATCAAGAAATAACAAAATACACCTAAAATGATACTAAAATCAAATGGGTATAAGGAATTAAACCTCGATTTAAGCAAAGGAAGAAGAATGGAGAAGACCCACTTCCAACTTGGGGAAGATGGAACCCTTCTTTCTTCAAGTCTCCCAAAAACCCTCTCCAAACTTGAGAGAAAATATCCCAAAAAGTACTATTCTATTCTGGAAATTAAAATAAATGTTTGACTTTTAAAAATTCATAACAAGCTTAGTATTTATAGACTTCAGAAAATAGTGCTGGCGGATCTTTCGGCGAGGTTAGTCGAAATCGCCGATTAACTCGGCAACTCGCCCTTTGGTGTAGTTCGTCGCCGTCTTGCACTAGCTTTCAGCATCGTCATGCTCTGTGTCATTGGGCGACCTAGTACTGCTTCGCGGAATTATTTGGGGAAACGTCGACTGCTCCTTTCATCGCCTTTTTGATCCTGCTCCTTCAAGGCTTCACGTACTGGAACAAAGGGTGGAGTCCCTTTGGCGAATCGCCAAGCATGCTTTTCAGCCTTTTTGTTCCTTTTTGCGCCTAAGTGTCCACGCTGCCACTAAAACTTCAAATACCTGAAACTTACGAGTTTTCATCAGATATTGAGATAAAATAAGCATTTGAGGACACTATTCCTATCAAAATAAATCCCCAAATGAGTCCAATTTGTGGACTCATCAACACCCCCAACTTAAACTTTTGCTTGTCCTCAAGCAAACTCAAGTTCAGTCATTCAACAAGGTGTCTCAAAGAGTGCTACACAAGACTAAATTATGAATGCACACAACCAAACTCAAATTTACTTATGCAAGGATCAATTGTGTACTCAAAGATTCAAGTTGTGACACACCATTACCAAAGATTTTCATGCTCGCAATACTTGCTACTTGTGCAATCAAGCTCAACAGGAAGTATCTAAGTGCCCTCACATCAAGAATGATTCCATATTCACACACAGAGGTTAATCAATTCAAGATCAGGAATCAGATGCAACACTTACACTCAAAAAGAGGAACACAATGGATGTTTTCACCCATAGGCTTGCCCTTATTTTCCGATCGATCTTCGGTCCGGCTCACTCAAGATCAAACAGGTCTTTCTAAGGCTTGTAATGGGTGCAAAGGTATGGTCATTTAGGCTCAGTGACTCTTTCCTCGTGAGATGTGGTATTCTCAAGGAATTCCCTTCTTTCCCTTTATCAATTATTTTTCTAGTGCTTCTAAGTCATCATTTTATTCACCTCCATGATGGATTGCTTGGAAACCCGATTTCTTTTGTACTTTATTCCACATTTTTTTCCCGAAGGGTTTCCATTGTTCTGCGACACTAGGGGTTAATGGAGACTTTTCTTGCACTTCTTGACTTCTCCTTTTCCTTTTTACCACACCGCCAACTTATGCTTTTGGCCTAAGTTGGCTATTCACTAAACCACAAATCAAGAGGATTATAGGTAGTGGGTCAAGTAAGGTCTAGGGTGAATCAAGATTCTTTCAAAGAAAGGTAAGGCTCAAAGGATGTTCAAAAGTGTTTCACACGCTCACGGGTAGGCCACAAAAGAGGTATATGTCAAATTTGGCTCACACTCTGTAAAGTTGCCTAAGATCATTTCAAGAGCACACCTTTCTAATTCAATCAGACTAATAGGGAAAATTCTAGGTTTATTCATGCAAGGTTCAAGGCAAGCTAATCACATAAGGCATCGACATTTAAGTCAAACAAGACCACACACTTTCGCTAGTGTGCAATGGTCATTACAAGAGAATCAATTCGATAAATGGCTAATCACAACGAGATGCAAAGAGTTTACATATTGTCTATGCAACTTCATTTGGCCTCATCGTAGCTGTACATTCATGTTCGTTCGATTGAGAGCACTATTCAAGTCCTCGGTATTGATCGAAACCGAGACTCAAAATTTTTGCAAAAGAACAGCCACATCAACTCACAATGGGTGGCAAAAAAAGTGCAAAAAATTTAAATTTTTTCGGAAGGGGCAAAATCATTTTGCAAATAAAAATAAATGGAGCAACAAGCTCAAACAATCACAAAGCGTTTTTTAAAAACACAATTAAAAACAAACAACCCAAATGTACACCAAAACACAAGTATCCGAAACAAGAAAAACAAGGTGGGCCTCACCCCACCATAGATAAGAGTGTTTGTCCTCAAATGCAAATAATACAAAATCCAAAAGGCAAAGTAAAAAAAGACAGAGAGGGGGTGAAGAAAGGTCTTGTCTATGCAATATCTCTCTCTATCAGGGTCTCAGTGGCTGATGGAGCACTCTATAAATGGGCATCAGTACCCGAAGTAGTCTCAGACTGAATAGCAGTGCCAGATCCACTAGGAGCTGCTGTGGACGTCTTAGCCGGTAATGTCTGGGTCACCGGCTGCACAACCGTCTCTATAAGATCTGGCAAGTCTCTAAATATGCCTTTATCTCTGCTCTCCTGTGTCTCCTCAACATCCATTGATATCAACTCCTTATCGGTCTCTACATGTGCTGCGCCATCCCCCTACACATCTCCGGTGGTCTCAGGAGCATCTTTATCATCAACCCTCTCTATTAGTGAAGTGAAGTCAGTAAACTTAAGGTAGTCTACGTCCTTCCTCAAATTCGCAATCTCGGCTTTTAAAGCAGCCAACTCAGAGGATTATCCCTGTCTGCTCTCACAAGCAATGACTCTCACTGTCAACGCATCAACAACGGTCTGAAGTGGGGTAAGTGTTGCTAGTATGGCCCTTTTGATCATCCCTGGAATGGACTTTTCCAGTCGGGTAGCTCTCACATCAGCTGAATAGGCCAACTACCCTATATTCAGGATCATGGCCTGAGTGATCCTGGTAGGCTGGGAAGAAGAGGATATACCTGGAGTATGTGAAGGGGAAGAAGGAGTGGGTATACCTGAAGGCTCCGAAGCTGGAGTAGATGAGGATGCCTCTGCTGGCAATGAGTCAACATCGACCTCTGGAGAAGTATCTACTAGGGCTTCTCTCCTTCTGTCAACCTCCTCTCTTGTGAACTCGGCCTCTATACGCTGGATATCGGTGGAAGAAGATGGGGTGACCTCTATATCACTGGCAGGGTCCCGGGGTACTCTGGCACGCTGACATAACTCGGTGATCATAATAGGAAAAGGTAGAGATGTCTGTGTCTGTTTGGATCTCATAGCCATATCCTGTGAAACCAGCAGTCCTAGGTTGATCCGCCTCCTGGTCATGATCGAACCAAGGTAAGCCGCCTTAGGATGACGTAGAATGGACTCGTTCCGGGATGGCATGATAGTGTTGCTGATGAAACCAAACCAGTACCGGGAGGCGAAGTTCATATCTTTTTTTTCAATTGGAGCTCCCACACCCAACCACTTAGGGGTGATGTCAGAAATCATCGGAGCTAACCAACCCTTCAAATCATCTAGGGACGAAACAATAGGTAGACCCTGGTAGGGCAGTACCGAGTGCAGCGGTCGACCTAATACAACATTGATATGTTCGCTGTGACACTCCATCTCCTTGCCTCTAACCATAACCGACTTCACCACTCGGAACTCACTAGCCTTTTTCTTATTTTCGAGACCAACTCTCCATAGGCTAAGTAGAATTCCTGAACCCAGGAAGGGATGTAATAGCCCCATGGCCTAGTGAACTACTCGAACTCATGATACTTGAGCGTGTCAAGCACCTCAGCATGCTTACATTCCAAACCCTCCACATATAGTAGCTTTTGTTCTAGAATAGTTCATAAACCACCGCCTTTCAATCTGTTCAGCAATCTGGGTGGAGGTGGAGCTACGAGGAGTGCAGGGGCAACTGAAGGTGGTGCCAGGTTTGGCACTGATTCGGTAGTCGGAGGAGTTGCAGCTGATGTAACTCTGATAGGTGCTGATTGAGGTCTATCCTTGAGCCTATTCTGTCGGTGAATCAAGGGCTGTTCATCTTTCGGCTCAAAAAAATCTAGCTCAATAGCTGACCCTTTTCTAGCGATATGCTTCTTTCGTTTGCCTTTATCTCCCGGTTGGAGATCTTGCTTTCTTTTCTGTGAAGGTCGTGATCCTCCTTCATTGATTCTAATTCCCTTTGCCTTTTTCTGAGGTGGCTCGTTTAAGTTTGTGCGTACCATATCTGCAAAAGATCAAGAGATTAGGCGAAACTCAACTCAAACACAGAGAATCTTATTGTAGAAGGACTCGCCGATCCAGTCGGTGAATTGCCAAATCTCTTTGGCGATCTAAGCCAGTAGGCGAACCGTCGAGTCGTTTGGCGAGCATGACCCAGCTCGCCAAATGATTCAACGTGCCTATATTTCAACCCATTTCTTAAAATTGACCTTACAAGCCCTGGAAACGAAATCAACGTATGCATACATGAAATTTACCCAAAACCCATACTTCCCATCACCTCGGAATACTCAGACTTCTTCTGGTTTTGCCAAATTTGGTTATTTAACTAAGATTACCCTTAGGAATGTTGTCACCCATTCCTTCATTGAGCACTTTTCGTTATTTAGCACAAATATGGGCCACTTCAATTTCATTATTTAGCACGACCAACCTCACAACGGTTAAGCAACACCCACTTCAAGTTCATTCAAATCAAAGCACAAACACTAAGGTAATCGAATATTAAAGCATTTCAAACAAAATTTTCGAATTAACAATAGCATCACAACACCCTATTTCTATCAAAGGGGCTTAGCACACATCATTCTGGTACTATAATTGCAAGAGAGTGCAAAATTATCAAAAATAAGTTCGGAGTTTTAGAGACTAACCTTTGATGATGATCAAATTGCTTTTTGAAATGCTAGGTAGCAAAGAAATCCAATCCCAAACACTAGTCACCGACTAAAATACTAATGGAAGGCAAAAATCTAGGAAAAAGTACCTTTGGTGTGATTTTGAGGAGTTTGACACGAGGGAAAGTGAGAGATTCAAAAATTTGACCTTTGGCCTTTATATAACCGTTCAGTTCTCGGCCATTCGGCGATGTTAGTCTTGTCTCCAAAAAACTCGGCGACGCACCAAATGTGTACTCATCTTGCCGAGTTTTACAGGAAATCCCTTATTTTGGGGTCACAACGACGGATTAAATCGGAATCGCCGATAGGTTCGGCGATTCGCCAACTGGATCCTTGGCTCGCCAACTTGCACTTTTCAACATCTTTCTCACTTTAACCTACAAAATCAGCACACCATTATTCGAATAGAATAACTTAAAGCAATATCACCTTGGGTTGCTTCCCAAGAAGTGCCTTAGTTAACGTCGTGGCGTGACACAAGTCCTTTCTTATTCTCCGTTATTGGGGTTGGTCCTAGTGTCACTAGGTGACCCCAATATGTCATTTGGATGGAGATGAGGCACTGCAAAACTCAGGAGTGACCTGATTAGCTGGATTGATCTAGAGTGAGATCCAATCATTTGATTCAACACTTCAATATTCTCCTTCATTTCTTTCAACACTTGATCTTGATCAGTGATCTTTTGGAGAATGATTTGAAGTGTGTCATCGACATGATTTTTCCCCCATCTCTAGACTTCCTCCGCTCATGAGGGGGTATATACCTCCCCTTGTTGTTGCATTGGACTTCCACCTCTGAGATTTTGGTGACCAAGTCGTTTAGTTGAGATGCCAGTGCGATCAGCGTGAGGTCCTTTCGGACTCCTTGGCTCATTTCAACCAAATTGCCACTACTCCGCTCAGCCATGCTCATCAAAATGAACAACTCAACGAAGAACAAAACTAAAAGTAAAATTAGTGACACTACAACTAATAAGAACATAAACTCTATTAAACTAAAAATTCTCAAACAATACCACTCCCCAGCAGTGGCGCCATTTTGATGCTTATCATGACCAACGACACTAACCTACAGTACGAGTGTTTACTATCATCGATAATATAGTAACCCAACCAAGGATTGGGGTCGTGTCCCAAGGGAGTGGTTTTGAGAATTAGTAGAAAAATAAAATTTAGTTCAAACTAGTTGTAGCTAAAGACATTAATGAGTAAAAAAATTGTAAATTAAAAAGGAGTGACACAAAGGTGTCAAATATTAAATGGGGAGTTTTGTCACAAGTAGTAAAAACAACAAAAATAACAAGAAAATCAAGTATGGGGAAAAGTTCTTGGGGTGTGACCGCAATACAAGTTGAGATAAATCATTGGGTACATGCTTTCGATAGGAAATTTGCAACATAATAGTGACTAGGCTAAGATTTAGATGGAAATAAGTTGCCTCTCGGGTAACTTACCCCGTTTCAAATGCGTTCCTCTCGGACACCCATTTGCAGCATGAAGGCCAGCCTACGCCTTACTCCACTTATTCTCTCGAGCTGAGTGTTAGGATATGGGACTAGGGCTCACCCTCTCGGGCTGAACCTCATGTCGACCCACTCCTTAGGCCATCAGTCTAGCGGTCTTGGTTTCGCGACCTCCCTCTCGGGCAAGCCGTAAACACATGGGTGGTTTTATATTTGCAACTAAAAACCCATTAAATTAAACCATAACCACTAGGTGAAATCACCATTAAAATACATCTATCCTATCCGCAAGCAAGACCCAAAAACAATATCAACACATATTTGCTAAATCACACCCCAAGTATGGGGGTTTTTTGCCACACATCAAGAAATAACAAAATACTCCTAAAATGAAACTAAAATCAAATGGGTATAAGGAATTAAACCTTGATTTAAGCAAAGGAAGAAGAATGGAGAAGACCCACTTCCAACTTAGGGAAGATGGAATCCTTCTTTCTTCAAGTCTCCTGAAAACCCTCTCCAAACTTGAGAGAAAATATCCCAAAAAGTACTATTCTATTCTGGAAATTAAAATAAATGTTCGACTCGTAAAAATTAATAACAAGTTTATTATTTATAGACTTTAGATAATAGTGCTGGCGGATCTTTTGGCAAGGTTAGTCGGAATCGCCGATTAACTCGGTGACTTGCCCTTTTGTGCACTAGCCTTAAGCATCGTCGTGCTCTGTGTCATTGGGTGACCTAGTACTACTTCACGGATTTATTCGGTGAAACACTGACTGCTCCTTTCATCGCCTTATTGATCCTGATCTTTTAAGGCTTTGCGTACTGGAACAAAGAGCGGAGTGCGTCCCTTCGGTGAATTTCCAAGCATGCTTGGTGATGCATAGGCTTCAACGTCTTCGTTCTTTTCAGCTTTTTTGTTCCTTTTTACGCCTAAGTGTCCATCCTTCCACTAAAACTCAAATACTTGAAACTTACGAGTTTTCATCAGATATTGAGATAAAATAAGAATTTGAGGATACGATTCCTTTCAAAATAAAGCCCTAACCCACTATTCCCTCATGGAAACATGGATTCTTCACAGCAATCCACTCCTTTTTGGCGGCTCATGACTTGGACAATCTTAGTAAGTCAACTGCCGCTGAATCTTCTGAAGAAGCTCCGGGAGCCATTATCAAATTCCAGGATGACACATCGGGCACTGATGCCCAGACAGATGGAGCGACTGTGTAGATAGGATTTCTACCTCCCTCTCTGTCTTTCTTTATTTTTAAACTCTTGATATTCTGTTATTTGCATTTGCAGACAAATTGCTTTTATTTGTGGTGGGGTGAGGCCCACCTTTTGTGTGCTATTTGTGACTCGTGTTTTTGCTTATGTATTTGGGCTTTGAGCTATTATTGTGTTAAATACTACTTTCTGTAGATGTTTGAGCTTACGACTCCTTTTATTTTAAATTACAAAATGATTTTGAACCCCCTTCGGAAATTTTTTGATTTTTTTGCACATTTTTGCCAACCCTCATGTGTTAAACGTGGCTGTTCTTTTGTAAAATTTGAGTCTCTATTTCGATCAATATCAATGACTTGAATAGTGCTTATAATTGAACGAACATGAATGCGCGGCTATGAGAGGCCAAATGAAATTGCATAGACAATATGTGAACTCTTTGCATCTCGTTATGACTAGCCTAGTATCGAATTGAGTCTCTTGTGATGATCATTGCACACTAGCGAAAGTGTGGAGTCTTGTTTAACTTATAGTGTCAATGCCTAGTGTGATGAGCTTACCTATGAACTATGCATGATAGATCCTAAAATTTGCCCCGTTGGTCCGGTCAACTAAGCGATGCTATCTCTTGATATGATCTTAGGCAACTTCAAAGAGTGTGAACCAATTTGACATATACCTCTTTTGTGACCTACCTTGTGAGTGTGTGATTCTCTCTTGAACACCCTTTGAGCCTTTTCTTTCTTTGGAAGAAACGTGATGAAAACTAGACCTTTGTTAATCCATCACCCATGATCCTCATGAAGTTGTGGTTAGTTTGAATAGACAACTTAGGCCAAAAACCTAAGTTGGGGGTATGGTGAAAACAGAAGGCAAATCAAGAAGTGCAAGAAAGTCCCTCCTACCCATGGTTTTGAGGAAAATGGAACCCCTCCATAAAAAAAAAGACAGAAAAGAAAAAGAAAAAGAATGACAAAGAAAGTTGTGGAATAAAGTACAAAAGAAATGGGGTTTCCTAACAATTCATGGGAAGTGAATAATAGGATGACCTATGATGCACTAATGAAAATGATGAAGGAAAAAGGAAAGGAAGTGTTGTGAGCACCACATCTCATGAGGATGAAAGTCACTGAGCCTAAATGACGATAACTTTGCACTCAGCCCCATTACAAGCCTTGAAAAGACATTTTTGATCTTGAGTGAGCTGAAGGAAATGTCGATTGGAAAATACAGGCAAACCTATGGGTGAAATTATGCATTATATTCTTCTTTGTGAGTGTGAGCGTTGCATCTGATTCCAAAGCTTTAAACTGTGAAACCATTGTGTGAATATGGAATCATTCTTTGTGTGAGGGTATTTGAACACTATAGTTGAGCTTGAACTTGCATTTGAAGCAAGTATTCTGAGCATGAGATTCGTTGATATTGGTGAGTCATAACTTGAATCTTTGAGTGCACATTTGATCTTTGCATAAGTAAATTGAGTCTTGTTGTGTGCATTCATGATTGAGTTTGTGTAGCACTGTTCGAGACACCCTTTTTGAATGGCTGAACTTGAATTTGCTTGAGGACAAACAAAAGTTTAAGTTGGGGGTGTTGATGAGTCCACAAATTGGACTCATTCAGGGCTATATTTTAATAGAAATTGTGTCCTCAAATGCATATTTTATCTCAATATCTGATGAAAACCCTTAAGTTTCAGGTATTTGAAGTTTTAAGGAGAGCATGGACACTACAACGCAAAAAGGAACGAAAAGGCTAAAAAGAACGAAGAAATGAAAGCCTGAGGATCGTGGAGTCCACTTGGCGAGTCGCCAAAGAGTCTTACTTCGCCTTTTGTTCCAGTGTGCTGAGCCCTGAAGAAAAGGATCAAGTCGGCGAAAAAAAGGAGCAGTCGGTGCATCGCCGAGCAGTTCTGCGAAGCAGTACCATGCCGCCAAATAACCCAGAGCACGACGATGTTGAAGGCTGGTACAAGACGGCGATGAATTACACCAAAGGGTGAATCGCCGAGTTGATCGGTGATTCCGACTAATGACGCCGAATGATCTGCTGCAGCTCAAATCTGTGATAACTATAAATACTAGTTGGAGTTTTAGTTTTAATATGGAACAATTATTATAATTTTCACTCAGAGAATAGTACTTTTTGATATTTTTTGCTCTAAGTTTGGGAGGGTTTTGAAGACTTGAAGAAAAAGAGGGTTTCATCTCCAAAGATTTGGACTTGGGTCTCTTGGATTCTTCATTATTGGCCTATAACAAGATTTAAATCTTCATACCCATTTGAATGCAAGCTCATTTAGGTATAAATTTCTATCTCTCGATGTGTGGATAAAACTCCAATTCTTGGGGTGTGATTTAGCGAATATGGGTTAAGATAATTGTTGGGTCTTGCTTGCTGATAGTATATTCGTAGTTTAAATGTAATTTCGTTTAGTGGTTGTGGATGAATTTAATGAATTTGTAGTTGCAAATACAAGTTTATTTATGTGTTTTCGGCTTGCTCGAGAGAGAGGTCGTAAAACTAAGACCACTAAATTGATGGCCAGTGTGAGTGGGTCGACATGAGGTTCAACTCGAGAGAGTGAACCCTAGTCCCATGTCCACACACATAGCTCGAGAGAGTGAGTGGGTTAATGCATAGGCTGGTCTTTATGATGGCAAATGGGTGTCCGAGAGGAACACATTTGAAACGGGGTAAGTTGCTCGAGAGAGAGATTATCCTCCTTAAAGTCTAGCCTAGTCACAATTACTCTATGAATCTTCTATCGAAAGAAGGTACCCAATAATCTAGCTTAACCCGTATTCCCGTCACATCCCAAGGATCCCCTCTCATTACTTAGAAACCTTTATTGAATTTGCTGTTTTTACTTACTAGTGACAAAAACCCCCATTGTTAATTGACACTCTTGTGTCCCCCCCCCCCCCCCTTTAATTTACAATGTTTTTACTCATTAATGTCTTTAGTTACGAATAGTTAGAACAAAATTTTATTTTCCTATAAATTCTCAAAACCACTCTCTTGGGACGATCCCTACCCTTGGTTGGGTTACTAAACTATTGTACAATCGTAGACACTTGCATCGGAAGTTGTGTCTTGATTACTCAAACATCACCTAGCTTCAATCTCTTTCTTCTGCTTCCAATTTCTAGAGAGAGAATATTTGAGAGGAGTTTTGGGCATTCTCTTGGGATTTTGAGAGAATGACTTAATTGGTGAATTTTGGGGGTTAAAAATACTTATATAGGTCTCTTATACTTAGGCAAAATGACACCACTTCAATTTAATTAAAACCAGAAAATACCCTTAAACCCTTAAAAATAACCGCCCAGTCACGAACCACGGACCCCAACCGACGGACCGTCGAATGACCTACGGTACGTCCTGGTTGATCGTGGTTTCTTGTAAGAGACTTTGGCCGATCAACAGAGGGATAGACCACGGCGCGTGGACCCACGTACGATCCGTAGGTCCCTCCGTGGTCCATGCCTGGATATTTTCTGAGGTGGCCAACCATGAGGCCCACCTATGAGGCATGGGTCCAACCATGGGGCATGGTTGGCCCTCGTGGGTGACACCTAGAAATCCTGAAATTTTGCTAAGCCTCCCTCTTTGGGCTACGGGGTGTTACAATGCATCTTCTTATCACCATGTTTGAACCTTGCTTAAATAGGAACGACTCATGTCATATGTAAAATCTAGCATCATGGCTTAACCTTTTTTTATGTTAAGTTGATGCTCCAGGCCGGAAAATGTTGTTTACCAACAAATTAACAATATCAAAATACAAACAAAATTGAGTAATTTCCAAGGTCATCACATGCTCATATGGGTACTTCTAATGAATCAGCCCTTTATTTTTCACGACCCAGGGGTACCCCCTAGATGTTACAAGGCGTATAGAAGCCCGAAGGACTTCATACAAGCCACTTAGTCCTCATAACATAAGAAATAGAACAATAAGAGTAAAATACATTTCAAGCCTCAAAAAGGTTTTTCATAATAGAAAGCGAAAGTCTAGACTTGTTTGAATTAGAATACTTGAATGAAATTGGGCCTAGCCCATACATAATGTCCAAAAAGAAAAATACAAGAAGTAGAAACTAAACACAACAGCTCCGTCCTCGAACCATGAGGACTCACCAAGCTCGGGAAGATGCCAAGTCCAAGCTCTAGCCACTAGAATTGAAAGCCTGTCTGTCGGACCCTACATTGGGGAACAATGTAAGCAAAAGTATGCGTTAGTACAAAAATGCACCAAGTATGATACATATGCATAAAAACACTTAAAACACGCTAAAAGGGACATTTCATTTTGAAGCATGCACTTTGCCAAGTTCAAACATCATAAGAGATATTAGTTATCATAAGTCATAATCTTGGATAAAATAATTCAACATCATTTTAAAAACCTTTGAACTCATATACAAATCTTCTTGAGTAACCATAGTTCATTAATCATGTTCTTATTGTGGGAAGAATTGCCTTAACCGACATAGATACCATGTGAGATAAAACATGATCACCCGGTGTCTCTCACATCGAAAAGGGTTGTTCTATTGGCTTAAGGTAGAACCATGAACTCTTAGCTTAGGTGGATCCACTAGCTAGACAAAATATGGGGGCACATATTTATGGGATACAGAGATTTCTACTAGAAACTAGGACTCAACTGATGTAGAAGGTTTCTATCTCATGAGACATACAAGGAAGCCCAGACTCAACTAACGAAAAAGACTTCCATCTCATCTCCATATCCACTCGGTGCTAAGCATAATTCCCACAGAATACTTATTAAGTCTTACTGAACTCATGATCATGTCTCAAGGAAGGATGTCCTTGACAACCAATCCAAGTTAGTTCAACAGGATAGCTCTTATTTATTGATTCAATTAGGTGAGAATAGCCTTTCAACTTAAGAATCCTTTCTATGTGAGAAAACCTTTCACATCATGGTTTTAAGTGTTTCATGAGAAGGACCTTTTAACAACACAAAAACACAATCAACATTGGCACTTTACTCTCAAAGCTCCCTTAAAGCATTTACATATGTTTCATAAGATCATGCATAATCACAACTTGCCCTTCCAAGATTCAAAGCCACTTTAAATAACCAAATCTAGAATTAAAGCATTAGATAGGGATTTCATCATAAACTTCATGTAATTCTATTACTTCATGCTTTAGATCATAAAATCTCCTCTTTCATACTCAATAACCCACATTATGAGATCACAATTTGGAAAACATGGGGGGTTTTCATGTGTTCATTCGGATCACATCCTAAAAGCATTGTAAATCATCGATTCATGCATATTTAGACATAATTAAACCATTAAAATCAATAATCAAAGGAGCCCATGGTGAATGAAGACAACCCTAGCTAACTCGGGAATTCTACCATTTGAAATAGAGGAATTTGGGGATTCCACGGGTGAAAGGAACCCATGGATGAAATATATCATACCTCAAGTGCAATTGCCTATCTTCAATGGAGAACTTTGATTCTTATCTTCAATTCCTAGTTGAATATTCTTCTTCTTCTTCAAGTTTTAGAGAGAGAATAATTGAGACGGAGTTTTGATTTTTCTTTTGGGATTTAGGGAGAATGGACTAAATGGGGTGAATTTGGGGTTAAAAGTGTTTATATAGGGGTATAAATGAGGGCAAAACGACACCACTTTAATATAATTAAAATTGGAAAAGACCCTAAGCCCCTAAAATAACTGCCAACCATGATCCACGAGACCGAGATCGACGGACCGTGGATGAACCTAAGGTCCGTCCTGGTGATCGTCGTTTCTTGTTAGAGATTTTTTCCAATTGATGTGAGGTTGGGCCATGGATCGTGGTCCTACCTATGGTCCGTAGGTCCGTCCATGGTCCATGCTTGGACCTTTCCCAAGTGACCAACCGACGGACCTGGTCGACGGGCCGTGGTCTGACCTATGGTCCATCCTGGTGAACCAGCGTTTGGTCATTAGAGACCATGATTTTGGGGTCCTTGACCTATGGTTAAGTTGACATCCACGGTCCGCACCTATGGTCCGTTGTTCAACCCACCGACCGTGGTTGTCCTCCATGGCACCTGCAACTTCCCACAATCTGGTTTATTTCCCTCTTTCGGACACGGGGTGTTACAATATCTCCCATTTGGGACGATTCATCCTCGAATGAGTTCTTAAACAAGTTCTAAAATTGTAGGAGAGAAACTAACAACCCAACATAATCAATTCCATGCATACAACCGAGGAGGAACTATCGACTCCAGGTTGAAACGTTCTCAAAACATCATAAGAGGGGTGAACTAACTCTATCAATCCAAAATGCATGCAATGCACATAAATAAGGAGAAAACATCAACTTCAAACTCAACATACTCAAATGCAACACAAGTGTCACGACCTAGGGTTATCCCCTAGACGTAATATGGCATACTTGACCCCGAAAGGGTCTCATACAAACCCTTAGCATATCATAACATAAGAAAATAGAAAATACAGGAAAATTTGATACTTTTACAATCAAAGTCATTTTCATAAAAACAAGCGGAAGTCTTTCTATACTTTGTCTCAAACCATCTAATACAACTTTTTAGAATAAACTCTTGGGACACAACCCATACAATAGTCTCAACATGAAAATAAAAGACATAAAGGAAATGTGGGTGTTGTCCTCGAAGCTATGAGGACTCACCAAGATCTTTGACTCCTTAGGTCCTTAAGAAACCTAGCTTCAGGATAGCACTCAATTCTCCAAACCCTACTTTTGATTAGAATGTCGGCAAAGTATGCGTTAGTACAAAATGTACCAAGTATAATAGCTAGCACAACACCATAAAAGAACCTCAAAATGGTTAGTCAACATAATACATAAGCATAAGAGATAATAACATAGTCATAGCATAATCCCCAACATAAGCATCATATCATCAAAAGCCAGCATAAGACACAGTTAATGAACATATGAGATAAGTCATAATCATAATAAGCCAAGTCTTCAACATAAGAATCATATAAACATAATTTGACTTTTAGTCATCTATACCATAATAGAGCCATTCTCAAGTAACCTCAAAAGCATACATGTGCAAAGCAAGAATAGCATCCCATGATACCACCTAAGCCAAGTAATCCCATTTTGGTCATCTTGATCATAGTCTATACAATTTCACCTCTAATGGCATAAACCCACAAAGCATCACATTCATCAAATAGACTAGGGTTTACCATAGAAATCACATGAATTCATCATATTATCACTAAACAAAGCTAAATAAATCATAATTGGGTATTATCCACTAGATTGGGTTTTTGACTTCACAATTAGGGGAAGCTAAGGGGGCTCCATGGGTGGAAGAACCCATAGATGATTAAGCTAACATACCTCTTTTCAAAACCCTAATCAATATTGAATCAATGGGGGAAATTCGAGCTAGGATGCTGCCCTCTTCTCTTCTATTCTTCTTCTTCTTCTTCACTTCTAGAGAGAGGATTTTTGGAGAGTATTTTGGGGTTCTTAGATGAATGAGTTAATGATTTATTTTAGGGGCCTATTAAGCTTATATAGGTGGTTAAATAACCTACCTCCCTTAAACCTTAATTAATAAATGACTTAACCCCCAAATACTTAACTTAAACTAAAATCTGAAAACTGCCCATGACCCACGGAACCACCACCCACTGACCGTGGGTGGGTCTATGAGGCGTACTGCTGGTTCGTGAGTGGATTACTGTGGCTTAACATGTCAGGGCTTTGCAGGCCTTGGTTCACGACTCCCACCTACGGGGTGTGGGTTCACCTACTGGCCGTAGGTGGCCAAACGTTGGTGCTGAAATTTGACAGCTTTTGGGTCCTCCTCAAGGACCCCTTGGTTGGTCCTTGGGAGGTCGTACCTTGACGGCCTAACCCTTAAACCCCTATTCTAACTACAGGAATTGTTTTTACACGTTTTAACCCTCATAAACAATCCAAAACTCTTACGAAAGGCTCTAGAACTCTCTAGTTCAACTTACAAATTTCCGGGGCATTACTACAAGGAAGTAGGAAGTACATCTAACAACCCTTCATGAATGAACTTTTAACATTTCTCATGTTCTAGGAGGAACTACCTTCTCCAAGCTTTAAAGCATGCTCAACAACAACTAATGGAGCCTATATGCAATTTTACTTTCAAAAAGCATATCAGAAGAATGTTCATCAATTCAACTCATGAAGTCAAGTAGGCAACTCATACTCAATGCACAACAACATGAGGGACATCAATCATTAAAACTCATTTTCTTTCTGCACATAAGATTTTTCATGAACATGCATAAACATAAGGAAATCACGGAAACACATAAATAACACATGACCCCTAAACAGGACAACTCAAGAGGAACTCATTACCTCAAGTCAGAATAGGAGTAGAAGGGAACAAATGAGGATATCAGGACTTCATATCAGCCTCGGCCTCCGAAGTAGAACCCTCAACTAAGTGATTCCACCACAATACTTTTATGGAGGCAACTTCCTTGTTTCTCAACCTTTTGACTTGACGGTCTAAAATCTCAACTGGTACCTCATCATAAGTAAGATTCTCCTTAATCTCTAAACCCTCTATGGGAATTATGGTTGTTGGGTCCCCAAAACATTTCTTCAACATTGAGACATGGAACACCTGATGCACCAACGCAAACTCATTTGGCAAATCTAACTCGTATGCAACCTTGACGACACGCCTCAATATCTCATAAGGACCAACAAAATTAGGACTATGTTTCCCCTTCTTCCCAAACCTCATAACACCCTTCATGGGTGAGATCTTCAAATAAAACCAATCATGCACCTCGAATTTAAGATCTCTCCTTCTAACATTAGCATAGGACTTTTGCCGACTTTGGGCCATCCTCATAATCTCTTTAATAACCTGAATCTTCTTAAGGGCCTCATGCAGCAATTCCGGACGTAGGAGAGTAACTTCTCCCACCTCGAATTATCCTATGGGAGACCTACACCTCCTACCATAGAGAACCACAAAGAGAGCCATGTCGATACTTGAATGATAACTGTTATTATAAGCAAACTCAACTATTGAAATATGGTCATCCCAATTGCCCTTAAAATCTATCACACATCCCCTAAGCATGTCTTTCAAAGTCTGAATTGTGTGTTCCGCTTGCCTATCCGTTTGAGGGTGAAAAGCTATACTCAACTTCACCTTGGTACCAAGCCGCTTTTGGAAAGACTTGCAAAACTATGAAGTAAATTGGGTACCTCTATCGGAAATTATAGACAAGTGTACTCCATGTAACTTCACTATCTCCCTCAAATACAACTTAGCATGCTCTTCCGCCGAGTAGGACACCTTGACGAGAATAAAATGAGCGGACTTAGTCGTCCGATCCACTATTACCCATATCGAGTTATGTTGCCTCTGAGTACGTGGAAAGCCTACAATAAAATCCATGTTCACATCTCCCCACTTCCAAGTAGGAATAACAATGTCTTGTGGTAAGCCTCCCTGCCTTTGGTGCTCAACCTTTACTTGTTGACAATTTGGACACTTGGCCATAAATTGCGCGATGTATTTCTTCATCCCGTTCCACCAATAGACCTCCCATAGATCACGGTAGATCTTGGTGGCTCTCGGGTGAATAGAATATCGAGAACTTTGGGCTTCTTCTAAAATCTACTCCCTCAAGTTATCAACATTTGGAACACATAACCTACCCTGATACCTCAGTACCCCATCTCCCCTTGGGATAAAGCCTCAATTGACTTCTTAAGTACCACCTCTTTCAACTCAACCAAGATAGGATCAAGACTTTTCTTAGACATTACATCCATCGAAATGGATGATTCAGAACCATTATGGACCATGACACCACCCTTGGTGGAACCCACTAGTTGAACACCCAGTCGGGCCAACCTATGAACATCACGAACCAACTGTTTCTTTTCTTCATCCACATGAGCCACACAACCCATTGACAATCTACTAAGAGTGCTACCACATTAGCTTTACCGGAGTGATAAAGGACACTTATGTCATAATCCTTCAATAACTCAAGTCACCTTCTTTGGCGAAGATTCAAGTTCTTTTGACTAAACACATATTGTAGAATCTTATGATCGGTGAGAACATCCGCATGGACCCCATACAAATAATGCCTCCATATTTTGAAGTCAAATAAAACTGCCGCTAACTCAAGGTCATGGGTAAGATAATTCTTCTAATTGATCTTAAGTTGCCTCGAAACATAGGCAATCACCCTACCATTTTGCATAAGTACACATGCCAACCCAATTCTAGAGGCATCACAATACACCACAAAACCATTCGTACCTTCTGGTAAGGTCAACACTAGAGCGGAAGTAAGTCTATTTTTCAATTCTTGGAAACTTTTCTCACAAGGTTTCGACCACACAAACTTAGCCTTCTTTTGAATCAAAGCTGTCAAAGGAGAAGTAATGGAAGAAAATCCCTTAACAAACCATCTATAGTAACCGGCCAAACCCAAAAAGCTTCTAATGCCGGAAGGAGGTTAGAGGTCTTGGCCAACTCTTGACCACATCCATCTTCTTCGGATCTACCTCTATACCCTCACTTGACATAGTATGACCAAGGAAAGCTACAGACCTTAAGAACTTGCAACACAATTCTCAAATGGTCAACATGCTCATTTTCACTCCTTCAATAGATCAAAATATCATCAATAAACACAATTATGAACATATCAAGGTATTGTCTAAACACCCTATTCATCAAGTCCATGAACGCCGCCTGAGCATTAGTCAACCCAAACAACATTACCACGAACTCATAATGACCATACCGTATCATCCCCTTTCACCATCAATTGATGATAACCCGAACAAAGATCAATCCTAGAGAAATAACTAGCCCCTTGAAGTTTGTCAAACAAATCATCTATCCTTGGAAGAAGATACTTATTCTTGATGGTCACTTTATTCAATTGATGATAATCGATGCACATTCGGAGAGACCCATCTTTCTTTCCAACAAACAACACGGGAGCACCCCATGGAGAGATACTCGATCGGATGAAACCCTTATCCAACAAATCCTTTCGTTGCTCTTTCAACTCTTTTAAATCTGTCCGAGCCATTCTATAAGGAGGGATAGAGATAGGTTGCGTATTCGGGAAGAGGTCAATACCAAAATCTATTTCCCGCTTCGGAGGAATACCAAGCAAATCATCGGGGAAAATTTCTGGGAACTCATTAATCATGGGAACCGACTCAAGAGAAGGAGTTTCAGAATCTACATCCCTCACCCTAACAACATGGTACAAGAAACCTTTCAAGATCATCTTTCTAGATTTAAGGTAGGACACAAATTAACCTCTAGGCATAGAATTTCCTCCCTTCAACTCTAGGATAGACTCATTTGAGAATTAGAATCTAAACCCGAGTTCTATAATCAGTAGACGTGTAATATGCATGCTATCAATTCATATCAAGAATCACATCAAAGTCTAACATGTCTAGCTCTACCAAGTCCACCAAATTAATCCTATGGGATAAGGAAATGGGACATCTCTGATAGACCCTCTTAGCCACCACAGACTCACCAACATAGGTAGAGACATAAAAAGGTTCTAATAACACTTTCGGAGGAACATTAAACCTCATTGCCACATAAGGCATCACAAAAGATAAAGTAGCACCGGGATATAACAAGTCATACACATTAAGAAGAAAGACTTTTAACATACCAGTCACTACATCCGGGGAACTCTCTTGGTCTCCTCGGGATTGAAGAGAATAAAAGCGGTTTTGCTTTGGGGCATTGAAGTTTGAACTACTTGGAGAAGCTTTCTTTTCCTCTCTCCCCTTAACCTTGAGCATCGGGCAATCTCTCATCTTGTGTCAATTCTTCCCGCAACTAAAGCATCCTTCGGTGCCGACTATGTACTTACCATCATGTTTCTTTCCATATTTGGCACATGTAGGTCTATCAAAAGAAGAACCACCTCCATTTCCTCCTTGAGGTTTAAGTTTTGACCCCCTTTCCTTATTAGACTTAGGAGGAGCACTATATGAATCTTGAAAGAAAAACTTTTGTCAAAATTTAGGCCGACCTTATTTCTCAGACTTTGCATTAGAGAACTTTCCATCACTGGTCCTAGCCCTTTTTATTTCCCTATTTTTTTTTCCATAAGTTTCAATTCCTCAATTTGTTAGGGGTACACCATAAGACGTGAGATATTCATATCATGGAGGAGCATTGCTGTACAACATTCTTTTTCTACCAAGTCGGACACACCCGACATAAACCTACTTATCTTAGCCCTTGAATCCACCACCATTATTGGAGCATATTTGGAGAGTTGGGTGAACTGTAGAGCATATTCCTTAACACTCATACTTCCTTGACGAAGGTTAATGAACTCTTGAAACGTTGCTTCCCTCAACCCTAGGGGAAAGAATGAATAAAGAAATCCTGATTTAAACAATTCCCATTCTACGGGACCCGTTCCTATGGGCCTCTCTCCCTTCTACTGATCATACCACACTTGAGGCACATCTTTTAGTTGGTAAGCAGCTAGCTCCACCTTCTCTTCTGGAGACACCCCCATAATAACAAGTACCTTATAGACCTCGTCGATAAACCTTTGAGGAACCTCCTCCACTTTGGAGCCATCGAATTCTGAAGGGTTTATTCGTGCAAAATCCCTCACCCTTGAAGCAGTCGTACCCACAATTGGGTGCACAAGGGATACCACTTCTTTATTAGCTTGAGCCTTAACAACTTGTGCCAACATTTGGAAAGCCGACCTAAACTCTGCATGTGTCACATTCTCAACCAAAGGATCTATTGGAGTTTGGGGAGCTTGAGTAGGAGCTCCTTGATTCAGATTGTCATCCTCCATCCTTCTAGCATAACTTCTATATTCATATCCTAAAGATAGAGGTCAAGGATTAGGAGAGAGAAATCATTTAGAGTTAAACTCTAAGGCACAACTTAAGGGTAATGAAGAAGTGAAATTTCTTAAATATCTTGTAGCCTCTCATTCATAAGTGTGGCGCGCTTCACACTCATGAACAAGACTCTACTAGACGTGGTTTATGAGACATCATCCTAGAATCATTCTAAACCTTGTGCTTTGATTACCAAAGTTTGTCACCATCCAGGGGTACCCCCTAGATCTGACAAGGCGTATAGAAGCCCGAAGTACTCCATACAAGCTACTCAGTCCTCTTAACATAAGAAATAGAACAATAAGAGTGAAACACTTTCCAACTCTTCAAAAGGTTTTTCATAAAAGAAAGCGGAAGTCTAGACTTGTCTTGTAACGACTCGGAAAATGATAGGTTGAACTAGAGCCTAAATGTGAGGGTTTATGTCAAGAGTTAAGAGGTTTAGTTGCTAAACATTAAAATAAGTACTAGATCCCTAAGTTAATAAGACCTTTTAAGGTTTGGATGAAGGTACAAAGCCAATAGCCAAGCCAAAAAGGGGCAAGCCTAAGCCAAAGGCTTGGCCCCCCCAAGTTGGCTAGACACTGCCCAAGGACCACAACCACTTTCACGACCAGTGGTGTTGACCACAGTCCGTGAAAGAGCTCGTGAAGGTCCCTTAGGCATGTGTGAGGCATGGTATTAAGGCCTAGCCACTGCATAGGAACCATAATTCGTGATCTTGACCACGGATCGTGGGAGGTGTCTTGGTCTTGCCTTGGCATTGTGGGAGCCTAGGGTGCATGAAACACCATCTACACACTACCTACTATCACCACGAGGTCTTCACGAACCGTGGTGGTCACCACGAGCCGTGGTGCCACCTGTGGAGGCAAGACAAGGTGCCTTGAATATGTGCCAAGCCAAGGCACCCTTCACGAGCCACTTCACGACCCATGGTCATGACAACGGATCGTGGGAAGGCTCGTGGGGTGGCCTTAGCTTGGTGGGAGTGTTGCATGATTGAGGAGGTTACTGCCTCAAAGGCCAAGGGCACCACCATGAGCGGTGGTGCCTTAGACAGTCCATCAACTTGGGCGTGAAGCTCACTTAGCCTCATGGGAAGCAAGGTAGCTTTCATTAGCTACTGCCTCCATGACTATGAGCATCACCACAAATTCACCACGGATCGTGGGAGCTCATGTGGTCTTCCCTTAGCCCCTTGAGGGCTTGTGAGGGTTGAGAGGCACACTGGTCAAGCGACCCATACAAGTGGGCATGGTCCCTGACGGGGCTGCTCAAATTAAGGGTGTTTGAGTAATTTCGTTTTATTTAATTAAAGTGTGGGGTTGATTTTAAATGGTTTATATCACTAGTATATATAGTTTTAAGTCCTAAAATAAGTCATTAACTCCTTATTTCTCTAAAACCCAAAAGAAGTTCCTCCTTTCAAATATTCTCTCTCTAAACTCAAGGAAGAAGAAAGAAGCCATTAAAGCTAGGGTTGGTGTATTTCCAAGGTGTTTCTTCTACAATTTTCGTGGGGAATCAATAGTAAGGTATGGTTGTCTTGATCATTGTCTAAGTTTTCATTCAACGAGCCAATTCAAAGGAGATTTCAAACTATGAAAATCTAGGGTTTTACTCAATCTCATGGGTTCTTTCATCAAACAATTTCAAAACATTTCTAATATCAAATTATGATTGTTTGAGTGTTTAATTGATGATTTATGATTAAAACACTCTATGAACCCATGAATTCTCTCAATTCCTAAATCGTACCTTTATGAAGTGGGTTTGATGATTATGAAGGCTTATGAATAAATTGTCTCTAAATTGCTTTGGGTTATAGAATTGTATCATTATATATGCCTTAATTGTAGTGAATTGTTGGTATGATGGTGATTTCAGATACATGTCCATGAAAGGGCAAGTTATGATCAAATATATGTTAAAGTAGAATTGTTCTTGAACTATTGATCCACTTGCAAGGTGGAGGTGTTTACTTACTATGTATGTTGTGATTATGACCTTGTTAGGGAAAGTGTGAATGATTAATGTATGATTATGATGAGAACTATAGGTGTGTGGTTACTTTGAATGTGTTATGAACATGCTTAGAATGCAATTGTATGAATGATAATGTTATATGTGAAAGGCTATTCTCACATACTCACATACACTCATGGATGACTAATGAATGATATGATAAAGTTAATGAATGTGAGTCTATTGAAAGGTTATTCTCAATTGTACTCTAATGAATGAAAATACATGTTGTGAAAGGACTTTCTCACAATATGGGATTCTTAGATGAAAGGTTATTCTCATCATTGAATCTATGAGCTTTCCAATGAATGAATGTTGGGTTTGGGATGGGTACTCATCCATGAGTAGAGGCGGAGTACTTGATAACAGCAAGGTTAAAGGAGATCACAAATAGAGAATTAAATATTAGAATGCGGAAGCACAAGAAAAGAAACAACAAAACTAATTAAAGATATGGGAGATTCGAAGGAAAGATCCACGAATTTCCAAGGATTAGATGTTCTAAGGTCTTGAAAAGATTCAAGTAACAACGTATAGATTTATGGAAGAAATCTAACGCCTTT
>JAJOOE010009986.1:0-17257 GCA_036250405.1 Solanum raphanifolium | reverse complement strand
ACAAAATGAGGCTTTTAGTATTGGGTTTGTTTAGTGTTTTTTTGTGTCTAAAATGTGTTTTGGCACAAGATGTTGGTAGTGTTATTAATAAAAATTTATTTGAGAGAATATTTCTGCATCGAAACGATGCTGCTTGTGCTGCGAAAGGCTTCTATACTTATGAAGCTTTTATAACAGCAACTAAATCATTTGCTGCCTTTGGAACTACCGGTGATACTAATACTCGTAAGAAGGAAATTGCTGCCTTTTTGGCTCAAACTTCTCATGAAACTACTGGTATATTTTCATCTGTCTCAATTTATGTGGCGTATTTTCTTCATATTTTAATTTTTATGACAATTTATGAATATTAATTAGGTGGATGGGCAACAGCACCAGATGGACCATATTCATGGGGATATTGCTTCAAACAGGAACAAGGAAGTCCTGGAGATTACTGTGTTGCAAATCAGCAGTGGCCCTGTGCTCCTGGCAAAAAGTACTTTGGTCGAGGTCCTATCCAAATTTCCTAGTAAGACTAACACTCGTTTATTAATACCTCCATAATTCTAACCAGTTATCATACGGTCACTCAGTAAAGAATTTCACACTATTGTCAATTTATTGTAATTAACTTGTTATAACATGTAATTTATCTTGTTCTTCAGGTTACTAATTATCCCTTTTTATTTGGGTGTATAATTACCTATAATTATTTTTTGTTTAACTTTTGTAAAAAGATATCTTTAAAAATATAATTTCTTACCTTATCAAGCAGAGGCAGATTCAGAATTTTAAGATTTTCAGTATTGAATTGGCATAATACATAAATATGTCTTTTAACTTGGCCTCATTTCACATTTATACCCTCCAACTTTGAGTGTGCATAAGTAGACATTTAAACTTGCATAAAGTTGAACAAGTAGACACATGAGTTCTATGTGGCATAATACACATAGGACACCACGTAGGACACAAATTGTCATGTAGGATGTCACGTAGGATGCGTGTGTCTATTTGTTCAATTTTATACAAGTTTGAGTGTCTATTTGTGCATTATCAAAGTTAGACGACATAAATATAAAATAAGATAAAGTTTAAGAGCATATTTATATATTTAAAATTAATGAATCTGCAGCTGAAAGGCTAAATATGCTCCGTGGAATCCCCTGTTATCAAGTCACCTAAAAGAGAATTATACGTAAAGAATTAAATAAGTAACATCACAAATAAAGCAAGTTATACACGGACTATGTAAAACCATTTTTGTTATTGTCAGTATATATAAGTAAATACTAATAATTATGTTATGCAGCAATTACAACTATGGACCAGCAGGGAGAGCAATAGGTGTGAATCTGCTAAACAACCCAGATTTGGTAGCAAATGATGCAGTAGTGTCATTCAAAACAGCGTTGTGGTTCTGGATGACACCACAGCAGCCAAAACCATCGGCACACGATGTCATTACTGGAAGATGGAGTCCCTCTGCTGCTGATTCTGCTGCTGGCCGCGTCCCGGGCTTTGGTGTGATCACCAACATCATCAATGGTGGAATTGAATGTAACAAAGGTTCAAATGCACAAATGGATAACAGAATTGGGTTCTATAGGAGATATTGTCAAATTTTGGGAGTTGATCCTGGAAACAATTTGGACTGTGCTAATCAAAGGCCATTTGGACAGTAGGCAGCTTAATTAATTAATTACTAAAATAAGTTGCTGCTTTATATGTGTGATCTATTTACTACGTTTGTGTAGTACGTGACACATTAATAACAAGGTTTGGTCCATCTAAAATATGTATTAGTTTGTTTGTGTTCCATAATGGAACTTCCATTTGGTCACGCACGCGAAATAAAGTTAAAAGTTTTATGCATTAATCCGTGTTTTCAAAGGCAACTTTGAGGTGGGTAGTGTACAAAAATCGAAAAAAAAAAAAACCAAAAATAAGGCGTTGGTGGGAAGGGCATCAACATTGAAAGTTGGAGAGAAGTGCTCCAACACAATCAAGAGAAAAAATATCGTGAGTTGGAGAGAAAGTATTCCAACACTTGGAAGTTGGAAAGAAGTGCTCCAACACAACCAAGAAAAAAATATCGTGAGTTGGAGAGAAAGTGCTCCAACACTTGAAAGTTGGAGAGAAGTACTCCAATAATTAAAAATTGAAGAGAAGTACTCCAATACAACAACAATAACAAGAAGAAAAAGGCAAAAGTTTACAACTTTGAATTACGAGAAAATATTGGAAATAATAATTTAAAGTTGGAATAGGAATCCTAATTTAAATTCATAGAGCGCATGCTTTAGAGTTTAAAATATAAGTCCCAAACGTAAAAATGTAAGTCTATGTAGTAACAATTCCACCTAAAATGTATTGTGGGTTACAACACGTTCGTATATGATATTCAAGACTCTAAACTTGAGTATTAAAAGCAACTTTTAATATTGCTTGTGCAATTAAATAAATGTATCCACCACACATTTCCTCGATTTCTTTTTTCAATCGTTATTTTTAATCTACATTAATAGCAGTGGCAAGAGCAGTATCCTTAGGTCTGATTTAAGCATAATTACCAAGTGATTTGTTGGTGCCTTGCCTGTCTACATAATTGCCTAGGGTTAGGGACTGAGTTAGAGACCAAGTTAGGGCCTTGGTCGAACTTTGTATTTATTTTAATATAAATTATTAATTTAAAATTCTATAACTTAAAACAATTGAAATCATGCCTGAAAATCTAACCAGCCCGAGAGTCTTGTTTGAGGTGACATTGTTGTTAAAAACTATTTTTTAGAAAAAAAAAAATTAAAAGAATAGTTTTTAGAAAACTGTTTTTGAAAAAAAAATATTTGACTAATTCATTTGAAAAATGTTTTAAATAAGCTTTGACTAATCTTCTTTTAAAAGTGCTTTTGAGAGTCAAATTAAGAAAAAAGACAAGAATTAATGCATTTTTAATAATAAGATTATTTTATAGAGAGAAATTATTTTAAATATCTATTATAATTTTTTATTTTTATGAAATTAATATGTACATATTTAAATTTTCAATTAATATTATATATAAAAATAATTAAATATTGATGTAATATTAACATGATGATATAAATATAATTAAAAATATCAAGCAAAATAAATTTAAAAATTATTCCACATATTAAATCATCACATACGAAAAAATCACCACAAAATAAATAAAGTCCTATTTTTTTTCTAGTCCTGCAAAAGTATTGTTGTTACCTTTTTTCTAATCCTACAAAATAATACGTAAAATAATAATATATAAACATAAAATAAAATTAAAAATTATTATATAAAAATTAAAAATAAAATTTTAAAATGGAACTTAACCAAATGAGATATTTAATTAATTAATGAGAGATATATTAGTGAATATGTATATATGACAGGATATATAATTTAATCTTGAAAAAGGTAAATTCTACTTATGCTTCTACTTTTTTGTAAGAAGCAATTTTTTTTAATTTCCTCCTAATAGAAGAAAACTGATTCTGTTTTTTATTTGCCAAAGAGTTTAATTTTTCAAAAAAAATAAAAAATTCTTAAATTAAATGTTTTTGACCTCTGAAGAACAATGTCAAACAAGCTTTTAGACCTTAATACATAACTTGGCCCAAAGAACATCAATGTTTAAATTCACACGAAAAGTTAGATGAATAAATTTCATCAGTGGTCATCCAAATTTAAAATTTAGCACATAAAAGTCGTCCAACTTAAGATTTATTATATAAAGTTACTTTTGTATTAAATACACAATTATTATTATTTCCTTAAAAATTAGTTTAAAATAAAAATTATATTTCAATAAAATTTAATAAAATAATTAAAATGAATATTTATTTTTAACAATTTTAATTAAAATAAAACAATATTTCAACAAAATTTTATTTTCATTTAGCTGTCAGAAAATTGAATCAAACAAGAAGCAATTTGTAGCCAGGCTGAGCCAATAACTAGATTAGGGATTCTTCTTCATGTTCTTTTTTCGCTTGAAACTCTTATAGTACTTCTTAATGTTAGTGTATGCTCTTTTAGGTCAAGATTCTGCATTATAGGATTCAATTTTTTTTTTTTGAATGCTCCATAGAAAATAGATTTAAATAGTTTTCTAAGCTATTTCAAAGTCGAAACGTTGCGGCGGAAACTTTGAATTTTGTATCTACATTGGCTTAAGAACAACTAATACGATTAGGAATAAAATAAGAGCTTTGTTTAGTGGGATATTTTGATTATATTTGAAAGTTAATTTTGTTGAAACCTTTCAAATTGGAAATGATTAACATGTCTCAAAAGTCAAGTCATCCAAATATAAAATATCAGTTTATCTCATAAACATTGATATGTTGTACTAGAGGCCTTGAACTTCTCTTTTGCAACTTGCCAATTAATGCAAACTTCTCCTAGATGAAACATATGTATCTTTAAATTTATAGCTCTCTAATTTCTATTTTTGCACTCCTCAGTTTTAGACTTCTTTAGTTGACGATTGTTGTTTACTTGGTTTTTGAAGGTATATCTAAACGCCTCCCTGCTATGTGGTTTCTGGGATAACAAAGGTTGACTATTAAGTTAGGTATTGTATCTCCAACACATTTGAAATGATAGATCAAGAAAGGCTTTGGATTTTGAAGTTCCCAAATGGAGTTGTGTCATTATTCATTGTGGAGAAACTAGAAACTATTGCTTTACGAAGAGGGGAGCTTGTAAATAAGCTGGCAAAGTTGGAAAGGGATGTCAAAGAATGAGAAGGCGCAAGAATTGACTCTGCAACATTTTTAAAAACCACAAGCTCTTGAACTCTTTTTGATTTTTTTTTAATCCTAAATAGCAGTAGATTTCTTAATATTTGTTTAAGGCTCTTCATTTTTGCAACTGGCTATTGAAATAAATCTCTTATATCTCAACTGCTTGCTGGTTATTTGATTTTTATGGCTTTTATTATTAATATTGTCTTTGTGAATTATGGTGTTCCTCTCTTTTATAATTGAAGATATTGAGAGTGGTAATCAAACTTGTTATAAATTGTTTCTCACAATCTTTTCTTTGATCTCATATGAATGGTTCTCCTTTGCACTTTATCGGGTGTGGTTCTCCTTGTAGAAAACTGATATGTTAATAACAATGTGACCGATAAAAACAACTTTAGTTCATTGGATAGACAACATGGAAAACTATAAGTTACCTATTAGAGATATAGTTTCTCCTCCCTTCAAATTTGTTGCCCGAAAGTATAATTTTATCCAATTTCGGTTGTATAACTAAAAAGAATATTTCAGGAAATTCCTTCAAGTATAAGAACACTCCGTTATTACAAGTGGTATTCGACAACTTTGAGTTGACAATGCATAGGACATGAGAGTTTTCCTTGCTTAATGTTTGAGTATATTTTCTTTTTGATACACGAGAATGAAACTGAAGCATAAATCTGATTATAATCTAACAAACACTATATTATTTTTGTTTTTCCAAATCTAAAGGCAATTCATGCTATGGGACTATAAGAGTTGTAAACATCTATTTCACAATTTTTCTTTGTTTCACTTAGAAGAAAAATTTGAATCTTTAGCACATGAAATTTGTAACTATGCGATACTTGTAAAGTAACAAAATATGGTTCAAACAATTCGGTGTATGTCTATACAAAAGGCTATCAATCACTTAATACTCTCAACTTTTTGTCCATTATCATTGCGAGTTTCACTCATTCAATTTAATGGTTAGAGAAGAAAATGGAGAATTATTAGCAAGCTCTCTTAATTTTTCCATTCCGATAGGATCCAAGAGAGGACGTCATACATGCATAGTACATGGATGAGGACCAGAGGATTCCTCATCACCATGAGCCAAAGGAATTTGTGTCTCTTGACAAGCTTGCCGGCAAAGATTTATATCTGTATAAATTATCTATGAGAAACAGAAAATCCAACCATTCAAAAAAAAAAATTGCTAGGTTTCAGGGCAGTTAATCACTTCCGTGATCCCTCCAATACGTTTGGATAAGTTTTTGAGTTCTCTGAACAAGGATCTCACATTTGTGAATTTTGGCTAAGTGGATAAATTACTTTTCAGTTAATACTACTAATCTAATTTGTTGCCAACGTAACTCTCTTGGTGAGAAATTGAATACGTGTATATGTTTTTTATGTTGTCATTGGTAGATGAGAATCCTACATTGATAAGGATGTATTATCATTGGTCCAAATTGAACAAGGAATAAAATAATGAACCAACCCTAAGAGTTGATTATATTACTGGTTTTGTCCTGCCTTCTTAATTACAACTATGTTGGAATGCTCCGTTAGAGACTTTTAATGAGGAGTTGAATAAAATTCTGAAAGAACATGAATATTCATACTGTACATTGTATAATGTTAAAGTTACAAAACCTTGTCGTAGTTCATATTCAGGAAGAGTGGAAACGAAGGGGAGACCTTTCCTTGGTATATGGATACAAGTCAGTCCCTTTTTTTAAGAGTACTAAAGCTTTAAGGATTCATAATTTGCTTCAGGATTTCTTTGAGGTTTGCCCTGAGAAACTACCAAATTACGAGGAGAAGATCAAGAGCTTTTTTGAAGAACACTTCCATACCAATTAGGAGATTTGTTGCAGGAAGTGTTGTTTATTGATTGGATTTTGCTATTCTGTTGCTGGCCTTTTGGGTGTAATGTGAATGAGAGCTGGATTTGCATCTGGGTAAAGAAAGGTGGAATGATTTGTGCATACCAATTCACGCTTGATTCACATTGCTAACATTAAGAAGTTAGGTCTAAATGACCTTAATTCTATTTTTTTTTATTTTTTTGTCGAAGAAGAATACATCAGATTTGGCTTATATGTATATTGCTTACACTCTCATGTATGTGAATCAGTGAATGTTGCACTTCACATCCAAAAGTTAAAAGTACATCTGGTAGCAACAATTAGTATCTAATTTGGCAATCACTTACGGTAATCAAGTTCTCCACTAATATTAGCAATTTTTCAAAATAAGTTCCATTTGAATGGCATATTTTAATGTTTGTGTGTTGCGAATCTTTGTAGGTTTGATACATTTACAGTGCTTCGCAAAATTATGATTGTTGGCTTAACCTTGCGACACAATGAAAGTTAATAAAGTTTTGGTTACTGACCTAAACGATGCGACGGATGTTGTCACTTAAAAATAACTTTGAAATGAAATTAAAAGTAGGTACTCACCTACTTTTCATTTTTCACCTCAAAAGCTACTAAAGTTTAACTTTCTAAAAACTATATTTTTAAAGAGCTACTTTTTTTAAAGTCAAGTCAAATGGGCTTTCAAATTAATCAAATATAATAATTTCAACTTTTACAATACTAGATTTGTGTTACAACCGAGCACTAAACAACGAGAAATCACATTCCAAATCACAATTTTATAATATTGAGTTTGTGCAAAAACAACGAGAAATCACATTCTAAATTGTAACGTACAAGCACCAAACAAGGACAAATCACTTAGAATGCAAATTCGTTGGGCACGTGCTAAGCACGGACTATATATACTTATCTAGTTATTAAATAAGAAGGTTTTGGAAAGATGGCTAAAGATATTTTTCCAGGGAATCACACACACACGTTACATATTCAAAATTTAAAATTATTTTTAAAAATAAAATAGAAATTTATATGTAATCCTATTACATGTAATTAATTTTAATTATTTAAAGTATATATATATATATTATATTATTATTATTATATTATTATTATATATACCATATGTTTTTTTGCTGATGGCTGAATTCTTTTAATAATATAATATAGAATATGTATTTAAAAATTCAATTAAATAGATAAGTATCTATGATTATAAAAATCACAATTTATTTTTTTTAAAACGGTAAAAGAATCAATTAAAGGAAAACATAACAAATTCAGAAATTATTTTTAAAATAAAATATCAATTTATTATTTAACCCTATTGTATGTAATTAATAGTTTTAATTATTTTAAAAATCTTTTTTTTTTGTGTTGACACGTGGCACTTTATCTTCTCCTATTATATAGAGATAGATGTTTGCGATTACAAATTTATAGGTACATATAGTTTTATAAAGATCTACGTAGTCAATAATAGTAATAATTAGTTATTCTTTAATATAATCTTTTTACATGTACGAATAATTCACGTTGAGCGTGAATCTTTGTTGCAAAATTCAAAATGATGAGCCTTTTTTTTTTTAATTATAAACTTATGAGTCAAGTTTTACATTTCTAAAAGATGAAATCATGATTTGAAATTCCAAATCATACTTTTTTTTTTTGGAGAATTTGAGTTATGACATTATGATTCTAAATCGCATATCCGAACACCGAGTTAAAATCATGACTTCATATAACAAAAACATATCGAAACACAATCTAAGTAGGCGTTGGCCATGCGATACCATATCACGATATGGTATCGTGAGATGGAATCAGCGTTTGGACATGCGATTTTACGCTGATTCCATCTCATGATTCCATATCATGAGATGTGATTCCATCTTCTCCAAAAACCATGATATGGAATTATATGGTAATTCCATATCATGATTTGAGATATTTTAATACAAAAATTGATCCACAAGTTTATATTTTGTCAAAACAACCCCACATTTATATCTACTAATTAACCATTTATTTCATATGTAAATAAAATTTATAATCACATCATTACTTTTTAAAATTTATTATTCTCACCGACCTAAATTTATTATTCTCACCAACATATAGTCACTTTAACTCACACCAATCGATTGTTAAAGTGATGAAATATTTATGGTCTGTGAGCATAAAAATATAGTTGCGGATGATATTGACCAACAAATGGCTCAAAGTAACAATGTTGGTTCGTCTTCTCGATCACATGATCGAGAAATGCAAGTTCAACGTGAGGAAATTGTATGTACTATGTGAGAGGATTATATTAAAGACTAGTACACTACAATTTATGTTCAATTTTTTTTATTAAATTAAAGTTAGATGAAACAATTACTTAAGTGGAGAACAAATAGTTTTGTAATAATTTATTATGAGAACAAATAGAATGAAGAAGTCATCAATATGAAAAAAGATGAAAAGAAAAGAATAATTGCAGGCATTTTCTTTAGTGGGTACAAAAAATAATGTTATAAAAAATTAACGAGGGTTCAATTATGTATGTATCACATACTAGAAAGTGTTTAAAATTTAGGGAAAAGGGACGGATTTACCCCCGAACTTTAATAAATGGTACGTATATGCCCTCCGTTATACTTTGCGTCCACATAAGCCCCTTCCGTCCAATTATAGGTACACATATACCCCTCTCAATAACGGACCCCTAATTGCTTACACGTGTCTTGTTCCTATTGAACTACCCGTTTGACCCTTTTTTTAACCCATAACCCAACTATCCACCCCATAACCCAATATCCACCCAATTTCTTAGAACAAAGTTCAACAATCACCAGAAAACAGAGCACAAGTACTCAAAAAGTACAAATTTGGCAAAACACCGGTGTTCCTACCGGAAAATCAACTAAATTTACAATGGACGTTCGCCGGCGACCTGTTAAGCCTCTATACACATCTAAAGATGCTTCCGCCGGCGAACCTCTGAAACAAGAAGTTTCTTCTCCTAAAGCATCTGATGCGCTTCCACTCCCATTGTACCTAACCACTGGGTTGTTTTTCACCATGTTTTTCTCTGTTATGTATTTTCTTCTCGTAAGGTGGCGTGAGAAGATCCGTAATTCTATTCCTCTTCATGTGATTACCCTTTCTGAATTGTTAGCTATGGTGTCATTGATTGCTTCCGTTATATATCTTTTGGGTTTCTTTGGGATTGGGTTTGTTCAGTCGTTTGTGTCCAGGTCGAATAGTGATTCATGGGATAACGAGGATGAGAATGCTGAGCAGCTTATTATTGAGGAAGATAGCCACCGTGGACCATGTGCTGCTGCCACTACTCTTGGCTGCGTTGTGCCTCCACCACCTGTTCGAAAAATTGCCCCAAACGGAGAAGCCTGCGCCAATAATTATTCCCGCATTATCGGAAGATGACGAGGAGATTATATAATCTGTTGTTCAGGGTAAAACACCATCATATTCGTTGGAATCAAAGCTTGGTGATTGTATGAGAGCTGCTTCGATTCGAAAAGAGGCGTTACAGAGGATTACAAGGAAGTCATTGGAAGGGCTCCCATTGGAGGGATTTGACTATGAGTCTATTCTTGGACAGTGCTGTGAGATGCCTGTAGGATATGTGCAAATACCGATGGGTATTGTTGGGCCTTTGTTGCTTGATGGGAGAGAGTACTCAGTGCCAATGGCAACTACAGAAGGATGTTTAGTGGCTAGCACCAACAGGGGTTGCAAGGCTATCTTTGTCTCTGGTGGCGCCGATAGCGTTTTGCTCAGAGATGGGATGACAAGAGCTCCGATTGTCCGGTTCTCCACCGCCAAAAGAGTCGCTGAGTTGAAATTCTTGGTTGAGGATCCCAACTTTGTTCTAAGAAATTGGGTGGGTATTGGGTTATGGGGTGGATAGTTGGGTTATGGGTTAAAAAAAAGTGTCAAACGGGTAGTTCAATAGGAATAAGACACGTGTAAGCAATTAGGGGTCCGTTAGTGAGAGGGGTATAGGTGTACCTATAATTGGACGGAAGGGGCTTATATGGACGCAAAGTATAACGGAGGGCATATACGTACCATTTATTAAAGTTCGGGGGTAAATCCGTCCCTTCTCCCTTGATTAAATGATGGTACAAATGTTGTGATTTTGAGAATTGTACATGGTCATTGCGTTTTGTTTGATGGAGATAAATCACAGTCCGTACTACCTTGAACTTCTTTTTGTTAATTGATCTGTATTTCGAACTTTAAATTTGCATTAATACTTTTTTTTTAGAGAATTTATGCTAAGCATAAAATAAAATTCTGACATCACTGCATGTGAATTTCTGTCATATTTTTCTTAACCGCATTTACTTCTTTTTTTTTGTTACAAGCATGCAACTGTTTTACCTGGTAAACAACTACCAACAACCATGTTCACCTATTTGAAATAAGCTACTGTATTTCCTTGTTTTCCAGAGTAAAAAACGTACAAAATTTTATAATTTGGAGAATTTATTAAGAGAGGAAACTTAAATTTATATTAAGATAGTAAGCCATTGATTTTTAGTCCATAATATGGCACATATCAGAGCCCACAAAACTGTATTAGAGTTCTTAAGACTTTAAACCATACGTCAAACAGGTCAAAATCTTTTGATCAATTACTTCAATTTTCAGTACACTATCTCCGCGGGTAATGTTGTTTCTTCCACTCTCTCTTGAGCCTTCTTTGCCTAAATAAACAACAACAAAAACTCGTCAGCTATAGATAGTAAAACTGAAAAGTCTCAAGTAATTATTCATTGTATTGTGGGAGTTGCTTACTTCTTGTTCCCAGTTGGTGCGTAGGGTAATGAAAAGAAGAGACAACACTTGTACTAGAAGTGCACAAATAATACCCAACCATAATCCCTGTTTGTAATTCGAAATAAAAGGTAGTAATATTAATCAAATCTTCATGACATTGAAGTAATAAACAAAAGTTATATGAAACAGATAGCGTAAACAATAAGTTGTTACCTTCCCACCAATGTGAAGATAAAAGGCCAACAAGAAAGCACAAGGAATTCCCACCAAATAATAGGATCCAAGGTTAATAATTGCCCCAATTTTCTGCCATCCAAATCCTCTTACAGCACCTGGATGTGAAATGTAACAATATAGTTTCAAAAAATCTTTAACTACATGTGTATGGAGGTACTAAAATCTGTTGCATCATATAACAATGCGAACCTGAGAGAACACATTGAAGGCCATCCAAGAAATTTGATGTTGCAAGAAGTGGCATCATGATGGCTATGTATCTAACAACTTCAGTTTCGTTGCTGTAAGCATATCCCCATACTTTACGTATTAATATCAAGACCAATCCCAACACAATCCCCTCAATAACAGCCACCGCTAAGACAACATACAGCGCCAAACGTGCAAGTTGAGGATGAGCTGCTCCTAGTTCATTTGAGACCCGTGTACTGCATTGCACAAAAGTATGATCAAAGAAACATAACTGAAAAATGCATCTCCCATCTTTTTCAGATAACTTGGTTAATCTTTTAAATCTTAATAATTAGCAGAGTTATGCCAAGTAAATCATTGCTGCTAATCTTTTGCGAGGTTGCACTTCACAATTAACACGAACTGACATAATACATTTTTTGATGACTAACCTCACAGCACCACTCAGCCCAAAAGGGATCATCCAAACTGTTGCGGCTGTATTAAGACTAAGAACCAATGAAGCAAATCAGCAAGGCTTGAAAATGGAAAATTTTGCTTGATAAACCAGTGGGAAGATACTGTGTTAAATGAGTGAGAGGTGCACAATCCATACCAGATTGAGAGCACTGACGTTTCCAACTGTGGATTTGGAAGGAGGCCAGAAAGCAGAACCATTAGCTCAAACGACCACATTTCTAAGCTGTTGACAATCATCAAAGTAAACAGGTTAAAATCAATAACCAAACCGATGTTCCAAGCATGATCCTGCGACGTGAGATATAGTTTTTTTTTCGTGCTACTTGTAGAAAAATCAAGAGATGTAGACTGACCAGACCATGATGGCCGAGGGAACCGCAAGTCTAAGGAAAGTAAGCATATCCTTCAAAGCTTCTTTTGACAGTCCTGTCCAAGTTTTTGCACATGAAGGAGAAAACTTGATATAAAGAACCAAAAACAAGAAGTTAAGCCAGTAAGAGATTGAATTTGCTAGAGCAGCTCCTTTGACACCAAGTCCAGTCTTGAAGACCAAAATCCAACAGACAACGACATGGATTAAGGTTGTAACTCCAGCACATAACACCATAGGGATGACAATACTTTGTGTTTGTAAAAATCTCACAACACATTGGAGCAAGCCGTAAGCAAAAACACCGGGGATAAAATACAAGGCATATTGACCAGCTTCATCAGATATACTAGGATCTTGGCCTAAAAACTTGAGAATAGGGCCAGTGTTTGCCCAGATTACTGCAAGAGGTACGCTTACAAGTGAAAGTACAATCATAGCTCTCTGCATGTGAATGCCAAGCATATGATACTGTTTTGCTCCATAAGACTGTCCACAAAATGTGTCCAATGCACTTGACATCCCCATCTATTTGGAAACAGGGAAGAAAAAATTCCATTAGAAGGCTAGCTTATTAATAAGACATAGGAATACTAGATTATGATCGATTTCCTTCCCAGGCCGTTAAGTGGGAATTTCAGTTCGAAAAGCAATGACATGATTAACGAATTACTCATGGTGTCTCTGATTTTAAGAAATTTACAGTAGCAGCAAAGGAAATATGAGACATGATTAGTGCAAAGATCTAACAGATTGCTCATCCTTGGTTTCTGAGATTACAACGAGCAATATCAAGACATTAGTAATAGCAAAGTAAAGATTGTATAACTTTTAGGAAAATGGGGCATCTGGTCAAGTAGGATTAGGAAGGCTTTCAGGCTGGCAAGCTTTCGAAAATGAAAATGGGAGACTAAAGTAAACAAATCCATTTCCGGCTTAAGCCCAAAACAGATAAGAGACGATGCATCACAGCCACTGAATCAACTGTTTTTTAATAAATGGCTAGACTAGGGCATTGTAATTGAAATAAATAGGCAACAACTAAGTTGCATCATCGTGAAATTAAAATAGAGTAATAATTATTGTTGTAAATCGGAAAATCTCAAGTTAGGTTTTCTTCAAAGACAGATCTTTTTGAGTTAAAAAAGAAATAAAGGTGAAGAAATACTAACCAAAAGGCTGATACCAGTAACAGAAGTGAAGGAATTAGCCATGGAAGCACCAGAAAGGGGCAATTTTCCAAGATGACCCACAAACATAATGGATATAAGCTGTAAAGAAAACTGCAAAAGGTTAACGCTCACTAAGGGTCCTGCTAGCCATACTTGCCTCTTCACTTCATCAACAATCTCTTCCTTGCTAAACCCACCACCATTTTTTCTTGTTTCATCAAGAATACTCTGTTTTTCTCGGTCATCTATCAATGGAGTTTTTACAGAGGATGATTTTCCATATTCAGCTTCCATTTTCGGTCTCCTCTGTATTCTCAGTCTTACGGTTGTTTGACAGAGTACAAGAAGAAGAATAGCAGTAGGTTAATAATGTATATATGCTGACATTTATCTACGTTACGTAGGGTAAACATAAATCAAAAAAATATTTTTGGAAAGTATACTAATTCGTTCATTTTTAATTATCACATTTTTAATTATCATAATTTATTTTTTAAAGTCAAATTATAAAACATTATATTGATATTCAAAAAATTACAACTTATACTTTTAATATAATTTTTAAATATCGAAATCTTTTATTTAAAATATCAAATTAATATAATTTAATTTAACTTTAAAAATTAGTTAACTTAATTTTCAAAAGCGCGAGAAGGAATATAAACTGTCGCAACCCGTGTTTTAGGCGTTTGATTAAAATATTAATTTATCGAATGGCACAATATCTAAGACAAGGCAACTAAGCCGTCTGCTATTATCATCATCAAAAATCGTGATAGAATAAGTGGTTTAGAATTTGAAAATTATTATTCTCTCTGTCTCAATTTATATAAGTTACTTTCATTTTTAGTCAGCTCCAAAAAGAATGACACATTTCTATATAAAGTAACAATTTAACTATAAAATGTCTATTTTACCCTTAATGAAATGATTTTCAGCCACACAATTTTCTATTATTCATTTTAGACCACAAGTGTTAAAAGTTTTCATTCATTTCTTAAACTTCGTGTCGAGTCAAAGTACCTCACATAAAATGGAACGGAGGGAGTAAAATATTAGTACATATTTTTTCCATTTAAATTATAGTTTTTGAAATCTATGATTTAAGTAAATGGTAAGTATTTGTTTGACTATAAATCATCTCATCAAGAATAAAATATATATTTTAAATTAAATAAATATAAAAATATGTTATTCATTATTATATTAACTTAAAAGAAAAATGTATCATATAAATTGATATAAAAAAAATTACAAGGAACGTTTTTTTTTTCCGATAGATTTTCTGTAGTGTAACTTTAAATTAATGGAAATTTTAAAATAATATTATATGAGAAAAAGGGTGTGAATAGCATAAATAAAATCTTTTCAATGTCATCGTGTAAATTTTGAAGTCATCAAGAAAATTCATAGGAAAATGCAGTGTCCATACCAGAAATGGGAAGCATGCTTCTCAATCTCATAGTTGCCAAAATGACTTATGGTGTGATCTGTCAGGATTTGTGGCTAAATAATAGAAATTCACTATTACATTTTGATTCAAAATTGATCCAAATTACTTCAAACTCAATATACATTTTTCTGATAGCGATCTAACAATCTCCAATAATTAGATTCAATCTAAATCTTCAAAAATCAATAGATCTGTTTTGTCTTCTTCTTCTTTCTTTTTTTTTTTTTAAAAAAAGAAGTATTGAAACTCAACAAAACTCAATAATAAAACTTTTAATTGTTTCCATCTAATCAATTCAGATTATTAAGGATTGATATCAATTCCAACCACAAATAAGCAAAAGGATGAAAAGAAGGGAATAAGAAGAAGGATGTAAGGGAGGAGATTCTGGCGGAAGTCTATTCGGATAGATTATAACAATAATAGCATATTTTAATTTTTTATTTATTTATAAATCATTAAGTTAATAATTTCTCGAATCAAAAAAAATAAATTAAAATTAAGCATATTTACAAGAAAAATAATATTATAGCACACGAGCATAAACTCCTTCAATATATCATTCAAGGCCACCTATTCTCCATTCCCCAATGAACATTCAAGGTTTATTTATTCCTTCTTGCACAAGTTTCAGATTGAAAAAACCTTCTTTTTTTTTTTACTTTTAACATAATAATGAGCAGATTTGAATGTCTAGAAGACTATGACATTGGAATAACAATAATTAATGTAAACCAATACAAGTATGAAACCTAAGGACTCATTTGGTTTGAATTCAAGTCATGTCGGGATTAGTTTTAATGGGATAAATTATGATGAGATAAGTTATGATAAGATTATTTTTTATTGAATGTTTGGTTTATTGTATTCAAAATAATAAATTTTAAGAAACAATTTATTTATTTACAAAAATGTCCTTCATGTAAAAGGTGATGTATTACGAGAAATTTTTGTCATTTACTTATTTTATCGAAAGGGAGGGATAACTTATCCCGATACTAATTATTAATCCCGAAATAAGTTATTCCGAACTCGTCAACCAAACAATAAATTATGTAGTGCTATAATTTAATCCCAAGACTATTTGGTATTATCCTTCACACCAAACGACCCCTAAAGATAGTTGTGACCTTTTATATACATATGATTTTAATTTTGACCTATTTTAGCTTATAACTATTTTTGATGTTATCAAATACATAAACAAATGAGAAACATTGATGACTCAATTTAATCAGCTTATAAACCAAATCAATTTTCTTCATAGATAGCTCGCAAATTTAACCTTTTTCACTTAGAAAATATAACTCTTAAATAAATCTTACGCGACACAAGCGTAGACCTCTCTTTTACTAGTGGCTCTCCCAAAGTCTCAAACACGCAGCCAATAAGCAAGGTTAACGTGGAAGTTTGCGGTCAAAAAAGTATGGCGGCTGATAATCTGTTCTCCACGTAAACTCAATTAAAACTAAGGGGAATTAAATAATAAAAACGAAGTAAAAGTCACTATCAACTTTTAATTTTTTTTGGAGTTTGTTGTTAAGAGTATATGGTTTCAGGGAATATTTGTATTTTAAATGTTTTAATTTGAAAAATTAAATATGGAAGAAATATCATTCTAGGCAAATGCAGGCGGCTAAATAAGAAGACAAATGCTCCTGTAAACATCAGACATGATTCATATGTTTGTTTGGAACATGCATGTGAATTTCCACAATCAATATTCAAGTTCTATTTTTCCCTTTTACTCCTTCTCCCAACCCAACAATAGTTGTCCAATATACTAGAATAATTGTCCAACAATATTTATCTAATTTAAAAAATCAAAAGATAATTTACCTTTTATGTCTATTTTACCCTTATTATTAAATATTATTTATCATCTAACACATTTCTGAAAACATTAAATTTAATAAAGTTAAAGAATAATATAATAATATTAGCCCTGGAAGTATTTCAAATAG
>JAJOOE010009985.1:0-16919 GCA_036250405.1 Solanum raphanifolium | reverse complement strand
ATTTCACTGCTTTTATCCCCCAAAAAACAAATATATAAGAAAATAAAGATGTATTCATGTCAAAACTTTTAATAGCCATTTTCGGAACACTTTCAAACTAATTTACGATTCAACAGTTAACAAATACCTAATGGATTTTATGTTTCACCAATTATGTGGAAGATCAAGTTGGAAATTCCGTGTCATGTTGATTGTTTGTCAACGAATTCCTAATCAATTATTTTAAAATTTTGTTCCCTTTGAAAAAAAAATTACAAAATCAATCGAATTCACTTCAATATAAGATTGTGTATTATCAACGGAGGGTTAGAAATCGATATTGAAAATTTGATTAACAAGAGAGTTGGAAATTCGAGAAACAAGGGCGAGAGGAGCACTGTCTCCTTTTTTCCTTTGAATGTAACTGATGAGAGGAATTTCAATGATTTTACCTTTTTAAAAATATTCTCTCCCATGATCTTCTCCTTTTTGTTATTAACTAGTATTCTTTCAAATTAATCAAAATAAAAAAAATACATAACTCAGCCCTTAACAAACTAAAATATTGACATTTTAAATAAATAGTGAAACTATGGCTAAGGGGTCCCATTAGAAGCTAAAATATTGTTGTTTTGAAAATTTTCCCAAAAAAATAACTACAAAGATTGTACTTTTTCCAGTAACTATTTTCAAGTTGCTAGGATCACTTTGATGCTTATAATTTGTCATCTAAGTTGGGCTGAAAAAATTAATTTCAGGTGCCTGAATACTTGGTATATAAAATCTCTCCAAAACTATATAGTAAAAATTACATAAATACACAACTTTAAATATCATAATATCTAAAATTTTCTACTATATAAAAAAATTACAAAATTTTCCTCTCGGTACATTTCTATACCCTCTCGAATACATCCATCTCGTTAACCAATTTATCATTTGTGATGTATCGGACAACCAAGGAATGTATCCGAGAGCAACGAAAAAATTCGAATTATTTGTAATTGCGAAAATTTTCAGAATAGAATGTAATCAGCCCCCAAAATGTATGAGATTTCTATACGTTATACAATATACAACTATATAACATATCAAAATACTGGATTTTACCTCCTGTTGAGTTCCATATTTACCGATCTAACTAGCTTCTTAAAACTGAAAAAAAAAATGAAAGGTTTTTAAATTTTTTCTATTTTGAGAGTAACACTTGGACACGGTAAGACTTTGGTCATGGACAACTTAATCCCAATTTGTCCTTAAATAGCCATAAGTTAATACTTTCGTATCATAGTATTTTATAAAGTATATATGCCCATATGCTTAAAAGGTTTTACGTGTATCTAATGACAAAAATATAAAAACACTCCATTCAAAAGAATAAAAAAATTAAAAAATCAGCTAATTTGAATGGCAAATTATGCATTAGCGCTTCCCCAAAAATTATCCTTTTATTGGGTTTTGAGTTTTTTCCTTTTCTATGTGGATAAATAAAAATTTAATTTTGATCAGTTCATTTTTGTCCATAAGTCCGGTAACAATAATTATGGTTATGGTATTTGTGGTTTTGTTTGAATCAGTTATTGGTTTAAATCAAAACCAAACCAATTTAGTTGGTTTTTAAATTTCTAAAACCAAATCAAATCAAATGAAAAGAATAACCATCAGTTTAGCTTATTGTTGATTTGGTTCGGTTTGATTTTTCTGAATTTTCAGTTTGAAAGTAATAATTTTTTTGAGGACATACGTATCTCGATAGACATAGACACCTAATATATGAACAATCCACATGAAAGCTACTGTGGATTGAATTAAGCAATTCAACAATACTAGAGTTATTATTACACGAACAAAGTGATTCAATTAAGAGAAAGTGTGACTATCTTATGTGAGATAGGGTAAGTAAAGACTAAAGTAATGCATTTTGATGGACTTGGACGTAGGGTTGTAATAGTTGGGCTAAAATTTAAGTATTGGGCTTGAAAAAATGGTAAAGTTAAAATTTAATAAAATATTTATAATTTATTTATGAATAATAAATAAATAATTGTAAAATTTATATATCTGATTTTTCGATTCGTTTTAGTTATTTTTACGGGGATTTTTTTTAGTAAAATCAAAACCAAATCAAATAGTATCTGTTTTCAAAATTTAAAACCAAATCTAACCAAACCAAATAAAATATCGATTCTTTTAATCGATTTGTTTTGGATTTGATTTTTTAACCATAATCATGAACAACCCTAATTATGGTACATATGTGAGACCATCTTTAGGTTTCATTCATCTAATTCACAAGAGAGATTAGTAGCCGCAAAAGAAAGAAAAGCGAGAAAAGAGGGCGGATTTTCCCACCCCTTTTACAGCCCTAGCATTAACTTTCAAATCGTGATTCTCACTTCATTCCTTGTTCGATTAAGCTGGTTTTTGTACAACTTGTTCATTTCAACTTAATCTTTGATTGGAAATTGAGAGAGGTGAATTGAAAATTCTGTAGCTCTAGATTTTCGCTCGTGAACAGTAGTTACATTTGGTGATTTTACTCCTTTTAATTCTCAAGTTTTTGATGTTATCTTGTAGTTGTTGTTACTCATTGTTTGACACTTCTTTGGTGGCCATTTTGGAGAGTACATTTGTAATTCTTGTTAATTATAATGAAGCTTTGGTCTTGTAGTTTTTACTCTTCACTCCGAAGAGGGTTTCATAAATTTGGTGTTTGTTGTTAATTTATTTTTGCTTGTCTTGTTTGTTTTGGTTGATATACTTGGTACCCCAAACAACGTTTGCGCTTAAATAGTTTTTCTTCTCTTGATTCAAATAGAAGGGAACATTTAGATTGAATTTTCTTTCGCTATTGTCTTGTCGTGCACCTTTCTTCGGTATGTAAAATTACAAATTTAACCACATTAGAACACTTCTGACATGATGTGATATCTTAAATTTTATATACTTAAAGTTCAACCATTAATTTTTGCCTAAACTTTAACCATATATATGTGGATGATGTTGGTCATTGTTGCCCGAACTTCAAGCATTTTTTGCTAGAGTTTCAGGCATATGTGGCTGAAGTTAAATTTGAATTTCAACTTCATCATATGAAACTTTAGACTATTAGACTTTGTCAAATCTAACTTCATATACCATATATTTTCTTCAAAATGTATAGACATGCAAAAAAAAAAATACATAGAAATTAAATAATGATATCCAAATATAGTACCCCTAGTTTTTTTACTTTAATTTCAGTGAAGAAAATTGTAGAAATAGAAGGAGAATAATACTTAACAAAGTGTACCACCCTCTATCAAGTAGCCTAACATTGAAAAATAGCCCTACTCTATCATTCCCAAGTCCCACTCTGATGGACCCCATTCAGAACTAGGCCACCTTTTTTTTCCTTTTTACCTCCACCAAAATGTTACTATCATTCAAACCATAGTAATCTCTAGCTACAAGTGTAATTATTATTACTATTATTGGTAAGGACTACTCGAGATCATTTGTAGCTGATTTAGACGTGAGTTAGGCAGGTATTAAGAATTTCGTATAAGTAATACTATATTTAATAGTTAATTAGATGGTAAATTATTTATATATAAAAATAATATTGTATTTGGTTTGCAATTTAGAAATTGATATAAAGAATACATATATAAATTACGAGAGATTTTATATATTATTATATGCAGTATAAAAAGTTGAATAATTAACACATGCATACCTAATGTCACATTACTAATACGTACACAACTCTAACCATTTACCACACGATCCTCTAGTGTTAAGTTTATTTTTGAGCCCTAACTAAGTCCAGATCGTGCAATGCAATCTGTAGGGCGCAATCGAGGGTGGTGCTCCCAACGAAATTCTCTCTATATTCGAAACTCAAACTCGAAAACTCTAATTAAGAATGAAACAGTTTTACCATTACACCACAAATCCCCAGCGGTCCATACTGTTTGGTTGATCTTTCTCCTGTTACTTCTAAAGTGAACAAAACAAAACCAACAATCCAAGTCTTATGTCCAAAAACAAATGCATTCAACATCAAAGGCAGAGTTGTCAGGAGAATATGAGGACAAGAATACTCTAACGGGTCATTTGGTATGATGGATAAAGGAAGTTAATTCCGAGATAAATTTTGAGCACCCTTTTATTCTTTGTTTGGTTGCATAGCATGTGATAACTTATTAATAATTAGTCCTGGGATAAGTTATCCATATCTTTGGATGGAATAGTAATATCGGGATAACTTATCCCGATATAAGATAGATAAAATGATAAAAATGTCCCTTTAAACTCTTTTTATACCTCATTTTTTATATCCATGTAAAATCATATATTATTTTAAATATCATGTATAATAATAGTTATGACCTTCACTACTCCTTATTTTTATTATAATAATTCTTCATATTTTAAAAAAAAATTACACTATATAAATATAATTTTATTTATGAATTTATTTGACTAATTCTTATGTTTATTTATATTTTAATTTAATTTCTTTACTATCGAAATACATATTTTTAATTGTATATTCTTTTAGCCACTTGAAAATTTATATTTTATATATCAATTAAAATGAGAGATAAAACGAAATGCTACGGTACTGAATACAAGCTTCCCGTGTAGTTTTCTCTGAAATTAGTTTATATTGGTATTCTTTTTAGCTAGATCTTTTGTGTATTTTTTATTTTTTTTAATCTTCTTTTCATCTCATGTACGATAATTTCGGGAAGAATTCTATTGTTAGTTCACATAAATTTTGAAGGAAATCGTAACATGAAAGATGATTTAAAAGTGAAGATAACTTTAGTATTTTACAATTTAAAAATGATACGTGTTTAAATGAAGTAACATAAATAATAAATCATTTTGTACTTTAACAAATTTAGATGAAAATATTATTCTTAAATACATTTGGTACAATTATGGAAATGCACACACAAAAATATTTAAGCTAAATAAGAAAAAAAAATTATTTTTAAGAATAAATAACTACTGCTTGAAAAGAAAATATATATATAAAAAACTAAATAAATTGAAGGTATTTTTGTAAACAAACAACTTATTCTTAGAATTTATGTAATGCATATTGTATTGAAAGCAACCAACCAAACGGTCAATAAGAAATAATTTCAGCATAACTTATTCCATTCTAACTTATCTCAACATAATTTATTTCATCATAACTTGTATTCAAACCAAACGACCCTTAAATGTGAAAAATAGTCTAAGAAACAGAAAGTCAAGCAAGTAATAAATTGGCAGAAGTGTGAAGATTAAAGAGGGTGTAAGAGTCAGAAAGCGTGGGATCCAATGATGATAATCTCAAGACTGGTCAAACCCTTTGACAATTCAATTTCTTTGACTCAAAAGAAGAAGAAAATTATTAAAAAAAAGGTAAAATGAAATTAATTGCACAAACCTACAAAAAGAAAACTACATATGAAAAGAAACCAAAACGTACAATTCCTCGCAGCAGTTGGCTTGTGGCAGTAAATACACGTGCATATACTAATCCAATTTAGTTTTCATATGAAATTAACTTTCGAAAAGTGAAATATCAAATTTATTTTGAACAGACGGAATATTAGATCACACAACTAATATTTGTGTGCGTGTGATGTGTACTTATCGAGTACAATTTCATAACTTCTTGCTTAATGAAAAAAGTGCAAGTATATCACTATGCATTTAAGTGCATATTTTTGGGTATGGTTTCCACCCTATAATACGTTGGGTATATAGTTAGAATTAATGGAAAATGAAAGGAAGATGAAAAGAGGAATTTGAAAGGTCATCTTATGCTTTAGTAAGAAAAATACATTTTTCCCTCATTGGTAGTGAAAAGAGAAATTAAAGTGTTTAAATAGAGAAACACTTCTGCTAGTTGTTAAAACGATTGCTAAGAGGGACCGCCATGCTCGCTCGGCTACAACTACAACTTTGAAAAATGATCGATCGAGAGATCATTTTTTGGACAAAGTTTGTTTAATTATTTATTTATTAAATTAAATGTCCGGAACGTTTTTAATTATTTAAATAAGGCAAAATGGTCTGATGGACCCCTGTACTTGTACCAATTTGTATTATGGACCCTTCTACTTACGTCTTTGTCATCTGGACCCTTACACTCAATAAAACACAATATAGCAAACCCCTCTGACCATTGACCATACTTATGTGGCATTAAGATGGTTGAGTTGGCAAGAGAGTGAGGCTACACGCCTATTAAGGCAAGTGAACACCATATTTAAATTTAAAAAATATTTAAATTATAATTGAATAAAATAATAAACTTAAAAAAGAAAAAAAATCATTCTTCTTCAACCAATCCATCTGCTTTTTCAGCCATCCATCCTTGCCCAACCCCTTTTTTTTCTTTCTTCCATCTTCTTTGGCAAAATGGTCTGGTACACCAGAGGCGGCGAGGAGCCTTTGTACGTCGAAGGCAATGAGGAGTTTCTTGGCCTTCTGGTACGCCGGAGAGGATGGAGAGCATAGGAGGTCCCTAGTGGTCCGCATCAGTCGGCAATAGCGAGGAGTTGATGCAGCGATTTGTGGAGGTTGGAGAAGGAGGAAAGAAAAATGGTGAGGGTGTGCAATGAAGATGGAGACTGGTGAGGGAGATCGTATTTGTGGTCTCGCCGACAAGAGGAGCGGCAGCAACAACGACTTTCTCCGACAGTTGGGCCATTTCACGGTGAAAATGGAAGATGATGCTAGGAGACCCAAACTTTTAATTTAAAATAATAAATTAAAATTTTGATTTGTCAAAATTGCATCAAAACTTTATGATTTTTCTTTTGTCAAAAAAGAAATTATTATAAAAAGGGATGAAAAATGATGTGGCAAATTTTATCTGACATGGAGTGTGACTTCAGCGCGATTGAGAATCATGATGAGTTGAAAAGGTTCAACAGGTTGAGTTTAGAAGGGTTCAAGGGTCCAGATGACAAAGAGGTAAGTAAAAGGGTTCACAATACAAACGCATACAAGTACAAGGGTCCACCAGACCATTTTGCCTTTATATAATTAGCCGAAACGACCCAACCCAACTTGGATTCGCGCGACCCATGTTTTAAAACATCTTTCCCATTTTATTTGAATTTTCCACCGTTGAAAATGACTGTTCTGAAAGGTTGTAACTTTCAGGAACAACCATGACCATTCTGAAAGGTTGCAAACTTTCATGAATGGTCGTGTGGTTTCTGAAAGGTTGCAACCTTTCAGAATCAGTGCTTCTTGGCTATAAATACCTGTGATTCCTCAGACTTTTCACTTACGAAATTTCTGAACTTCTTCTTCTTTTGCACAATTCACTATTCGTGTACTTTACTGTCGTTGAGTGGCTTGTTGACACCATTGTTTTGGGTATCAATACATTGTGAATAGAATCGTTCTATCCTGAGAGGATATATTTCAATTCAAACTTCGGATACTAGATGAGAATAATTTCTTTAAGGAGATACTGTGCATTCAATGGGCTTGATTTTCTTTCATTTCTGTTTCATACAATTGTTACAAATTCTGGTATGTTTTACGGTCATTAATCTCTATTAATGTTATTAATTTATGTTCTTCACTACATGATTTAAACTTTGGAATTTTACTGTTTCTGCAAAGTTTTATTGTCATTAGTATTGATTTTAAATACATGTTTGATAACATAAAATACCTATCTATATGTTTAAATCATTGATTCTTCCTTATCAAATAGGAGATTACAATACTAATAACATATTTAGTATAATCTCATAATAAGTAAAGTGTGGGTAAAAAGAGATATACGAGGATTTTAGTATTGTTACCTTATAAAGGAGTATAGAATTGTTTTTAGTAGAATCTCAACTCAAGTAAAATATGTTAAAGTAGGTTTGCAAAGAAAATATAATAATGCAGAGATAAATTTTGCAGAATTGAACCTAAAAACAAATAAAAATACGATAATCAAGATAAATTAAACAACAAATAATAATAACAATGGAGGGACAAAACAATATGAGGATAACAGTAATAACATTGAGAAGGAAAACTAGATTATGCTCGATTAATTACTACTAGCCTTATACTCTAATTTTCAACCTCTATATTTTTTTAAATCTTGGGTCATGTTCTCGATAAGCTGGAGATGTGCATGTATTTTTTAATCACCTTTCTTCAATACTTCTTCAACCTACCTCTACCTTTCTTCAGACCTATCATAGACATCCCCACTCCTTCTCATTGAGACATCAATGCATATTCTCGTTACATGTTCGAACCATCTCCATTTTTCTTCCCTCATCTTGTCCACCATGATTGTCATTCATACCATGTCTCAAATATCTATTTTTAATTATATCTCTCCTAATATGTCCACACGTCCATCTCATCATCTTCATTTCCGTTATTTTCATCTTCTAGATTGACCAATATATGCTCCACCCATACAACATAGTTGGTCTAACAACTACTCAATATAGAGCTTAATTACGAGTCCAGCACCAAAATGGACACTTTTTGAACCCTAAACATCAAAAGAGACCCTCTCTAAAAATACACACTAAAATAGAACAACGCTGGGGGCCTAAAACGAAACTTAAGAGAGGGGCCCTAATATTTTGTTTTTTTCATCATATATACTTTTATTTAAAATCTACTTTTCTAGCTATTTTAGATGTGAAGTCATTAGGTAGTGTTTTATAGTCAATTTGTTTTAATAATTCCTTTTCAAATGATAATATATCTAATTCATTAATTCAATCCCTCTTGAGACATTGTTGATCTTAAAGAATATTTAATTAATTTTAATTTCTAAAAAACTTCTTTCGCTGAGGCAACGGTTACATGAACTGTTAGCATTATTCTATAAGCAATATGTGTATTTGGAAAAAAAATCAAGTCTTTTTATTTGATTGAGTATTTTCATTAGATCACTATCTTCTACTTGTATTATTTCCCTTAACACTTTTAATTCAAAAAATAAATCTAAACTATCAATATTAGAATAACTATTACGTGTTAAAGAAAGTTCAAGGTTAAGACAATATTTTTTTAAATTCTCATCATCTAGTGATCTCAATATTTTACCACTAAATAAGAAATAAAAAATATTTCCATATGCTTCAATTGGTTCAAATCTATTTTGAAGTGAAAAAATAGTATGATCTACTCTACATATATAAAGCAATCAACTCTAAAAGATTCTTCAAGGGATTTTGTGATTTCGCTATCCATATATTCATCAAATTGTTTCTTACGAAATTCAGGTTTATTTTCATCTCATATGCAATTTCCTAATTAGAAATCATAATACTCATAGTACATATATTATTATTTTTTAAAATAACATATATAAATAATTGTTTTTTAAAAATGGGACCCCCAAAATATATGGGGCCCAAGCGATGACTTTAATGGCCTAGGGGTTAAGATGACCCTGCATCCCCACGCCTTCTCATTGAGGCATCAATGCATATTCTCGTTACATGTTCGAACCATCTCAATTTCGCTTTCCTCATCTTGTCCATCACGATTGTCACACATACCTTGTCTCAAATATCTCTGTCTTTAATTATATCTCTCCTAATATGTCCACACATCCATCTCATCATCCTCATTTCTGCTATTTTCATCTTCTAGATTGACCAAGATATGCTCCACCCATACAACATAGTTGGTCTAACAACTACTCTATATAGAGCTTAATTACGAGTTCGGCACCAAAATGGACACTTTTTGACCCCTAAACACCAAAATGGACCCTCTCTAAAAACACACACTAAAACAGACAGTTCACCCATTTATGCCGAACTACAACTACCATCTTTAAGTCTAACACATTCTTATCACACAAGACACCCAATGCAATCTCCATTTCATCCACCACCTCAATTCAATATATGTAACATCATCGTCGATCTTCTCGTTTTCTTTAATCTTTTTACTAAACGGGATTCGATTGGTTTGGCAAATTCCAGATTTGACACATTAGAGGATATAGTGAAAGATAACAAGGAATAAGACGAAAAATTAAAGATAACAAGGAATACAGTCGGATTATATGATAACTATTGACTAATTACAAACTTTAAATCCTTTACCAAAAAAAATCCATTATAGTTTTAAAAAATATGGCAAAAATAGATATCTAAATCATTGTTAAAAAAAAATGAGAGAGAAAAGGTTTTAATTGATGTCTCATCAGTTAAATAATACTACTTAGATATTAAACTAAATTTACTTATTGGGGTTAGGTACAGCTTGATAATGAAAATTCATATTTGGCGTATTCTAGATTGGTCCATAGCCGAGTCATCTACGAAAATGTTTATGCTTCTATGGCCAATCAAATCTTGAAAGTTTTTTCTTTCTAATATAACAAAATTAACCATCTCTTTCATTTTACGTGATCCAAGCTACTTTGTAGCTCTTTAAAACGACAATATTCATTAAAAATATTTTATTAAATTAATTTTATTAATTATGCTTTAAAAATTAATTTGATTATTATCACTTTATATAGTTATTTGATAATAAAAATATTATTAAAAAATTATTCTTAATTTACTAATATAAATAAGTAATAAGAAAAAATAACTTTTAAAAATGCCTAATAAAGGAAATTAATTATTGATTATATTAGAGCTAATAATTGTTGCGCCTTTTTTTGCATCTGGCAATTAGGAGGGAAATAAATCACTAATTGTTACTCCCAAACAAAAAAGTATTCAAACTCAAACGTTACGGTCATTTAATTGTTAGTTAGAAAAAGAGTTATTTATGTACTATAAGTTACTTTCATATAGCTAATATTATTTTTTTTTAGTTATTTTGTATAAAATTTATCATTAAATAGAGAGTTTGGTTATTAGTTTACGATTTTACACAAATAGGTATAACTTATAAATTTATTTATGTATTACGTTATATAAGATAAAAGATGAAATCACTAAATACTAAGTAACTAATATGTATAAGTCTAGTAACCAATAACCAAATAACCCCTTTAAGAGTTATCATAACAAACTTTTGACTACATCGGTCTGGACAGTCTAATATGTTTGGTGGTATTAATATGAACATATTAAGTATACATCTCCATTATTTCGACAATTTTCAAGTAATTTGAAGTATGTACGTTTAAATGTGTATGTGTATGTGTATACTCTGTCTCGCCTTATTTAAATTATTTTGCCAAATTAATTAACCTAATAAAGGTTAAAGAAAACAAGTGACTTAGACAATCATTGGGTTCTAAGATAGATAAACACGTTTAGGACATGGAGCAAAACAATTCTTCTTTTTGCATGATTATAGTGCGAGGGAAATTCCAATTAGGTGACACTGATCTTATTGATTCAATGTACTCATACATTTATAATCTCTACATAATTTGATTAATTGTTTTCATAAACATGTGGAGTAATTGGCGCATATGACAAGTCACAAGCTATATATTCTTTTTTCTTGTTGGTTTCATATTTAGTATTTGTTCGTCTTTTGAAATTTGACTAATCTAACATCACGATGAAAAGTCTTATTTTGGAAGGTAAATTGCTCCGGTCATCAAATACAACATTATTTTCAATGATTAAATTCGAAAGGATATGGAATTAAGGATTGAATATTATTTTTTTTGCTTCTTTACAACCTTTAATAATCATGTGAAAGCTATTCTCTGAATGTCAAGTTTGTCCGTTGAATATATATAGAAGAATAATTTTCCTTAAAAGCGAAGATTGAAATATAAATCATAGATTGATCAAGTCTTCTCATAGACTTTTTTTTTTATATAAAAAAAATGGACCTAATTTAAATATCACAAAATAAGATTTGATCATATATTCATAGATATTCAGTAATTATTTAAAAAATGGGAAGTTCGACACAATTGAGATTGTTTTTTTTTAAATTTTTTTGGAAGTAGTCAATTCATGATTTGATATGTATAGAATGAAACTTAACTCTCAAACCATCAATCTTTTAATAAAAGCGTTTCATCTTGAATAATTCTTCTGATGATGATTAATTCAACATCTAATAAAAAAGGTATACATTGATTATATTTCAGCTTCAATGCATCTATCTATATATAAAAGAAGAGGAAAAAGTGCCACATGTCAGCACCATAAAATTCCTAGAATTTATAAATTATTAAAATAAATTTAAAATCTGAAAATAAAAATAAATTTGCTAACACTAAAAAAAATGAAAGATACTGATGTAACCGTTTGCAGCATAATAATGATCCTTTTTTTTTTATTCTTTTTTTCATATCGCGGGAAATGGATAGTCTTTTTAGGATTTTGTTTTATCTTTCATTATTATTATTATATTATTATTTTTATTTTTACACATTTGTAGATACAAAATGCATGCTTAAATCGTCGTTTATTTTCTATAAATTACAATTAAATATATGTAATTATATTGAATAATAAATTACAATTCTTTTAAAAAAACACAAATTTAAAACAATGTTTATAATTAACGTTAGAGTATTTTTAAATATAAATGATTTATAATTTATAGAATATTTAAAAATAATACTATTTAAAATCGCACTTTCCCTCAGTTGAGACAGTTTTTAAATTAACATTAGAGTGGTTATAAAAATAAATAATTTATAATTTTAAGAATATTTAAAATCCCACTTCTCCTAAATGTCCTCTTGAGTGTCGTGAATGAAGTGAGATTTCCTTTACTCAAAAATTATTTTATATATCGATTTCAAATTCTTTTTTTGATAAATTAATTACTTTATAATTTATAGAATATTTAAAAATAATACTATTTAAAATCTCACTTCCCCTAGATTTTCTCATGAGTTCTCCTACCTTAATTAAAACAGTTTTTGAAATTAACATTAGAGAAGTTTTAAAAATAAATAATTTTATTTTATATAAAATCCCATTTCTCTTAAACCTCCTCTCGATTAATTGAGATTATCTTTACTCATAAATTAATTCAAAATATTTTTTAGATAAATTAATTTCAAAATTTTAAAAATAATTTAACCGAAATATAAAAACTGAATGAATGATAAGCATGACTCATAACTGCCGATAACTGTATGGTAATTATCTAGAAGATAAAATATTAAAGGCTTTTGTATCCATTCAACCAGTAAATCTTATGTGGCTTCAACAGTCAACTATCAATATCCTAAGCATAAACTTTGCAAATTCATGAACTCAGTAAACATGTATTGTTTTTCCGCTGAAAGCACATTGAATTACAAATTAAAAACGACAAAATTGAGAGGAAAATGTTTGTATGATCTCCTACCTAGCAATGAGAATTCGGTGATGTTTGTTAGAGAAAATTACTGAATTGCAAAACTCAATCAAGGCTTGAATAGTGAAGCAGTCTCCCGCTTCATAATTAAACCTATGAAAAACTTCATATTTTCTAATTTCAATTTGCGAATTAGAGGCGGAATCGGAGTTATAGCAATTGGATAATGAAGGAAACGGAGGAGGATCGGAGTCCGTTGGCATGGCTTTCTAATTTTGGATATGCCATTTGATATGCACGTTATTGTTAATTAATATCTTGCTCTTTCTATGAAGGTTTATTTTTTTCACAATCAATTTTCATAAACTATTTTCTTTCCTTTCAAATTTAATTATATTATATTGGAAATTCTATGTTGATAGGATAACAAAATTCATTAAATGAACACAAAACTATCATTACATAGTTTTCTTAATTGTTCCTTTATGATCATCTTGCTTCAAATTTCAATTTTACAGGTTTAAAGTAATTGAAAAACTTGCTTCAAAATTACTAAATATTGAATGGAGGTTGACACAAATTAGGTACTATCTCACATGGACTGCTACTATATATGCGCTCGAATAATATTAAATCAAATACTACTAAAATATTATGCATAGTGACATCCTAATAAAATTCATATTGACAAAGTATATAATAGTACAAAGGGAAAGGGTAAAATTTGCGTAGTACTAACTTTTTTTCATAATACTAATAGTGGAGATGTAATAAGAAAAATAATTTGTTAATTATGGTTCATTGTATTGTAGGTTCTGTTGTTTAACTTTTTTTCCAATTTTTTTTCATAGATTTCAACTTCAGAAACAACAAATAATCAAATTTTACTTTTATAGACAATTCTAAAGAAAATTATATATTATAACAGAAGTTTTAGAAGTAACAATATTATTTTCTTTTTTCTTTTTAAATGATTTGATGATAGCCGATTTTTTATTGTTGCACGATATTTGTAGGTTGTGTGACAATGACAAAATAGCTCTATTATTCTCATATAACTTTTGTTTTGTTTGACTCATGTATTCAATTTGTCATCTTATCATTCAAAAACAATAACTCCTTATTTACTCATGAAAGGTTCAATTCAACTACAAATATCTCTCACATTAAAATTATTTTCATCTCACAATCTTATTTTTCATTTCAGGGCATGGATAGGGAGGCAAGGGATTAGGAAAGGATAGTGCAAACGACATCATTAAGGGTTAGAAGGTTGAGAAGAGGTGAAGTGAAAAACATCTTTCGTTTAATTTATAAAGAGATTAGAGAAATTTTCAAGATAATCTTGGATGATGTGATTTATATCAAGTATGCAAAGAGAAATATTGTTTTTAAGTGCTTTAAAGTGATGACAGGCAATACTTTTATTAATTTGGCAGTTTAGTTTTGAATATGGGTTATTGGGTTCTTTAAATTTTGCTTATGTAATTTTTTTTTTTTTTTTGCTTATGTAATAACTTGGTTGCTGAATCTATGAAAAATCATATTTTAGGATACGTGAAATTTTATCAAGGAAAAAGGATATCAAATGATTTATTTTTCGTTAAAAAAATTGGTAATTTTTTAGATTCTGTATTTACAGTTGAGTCAATCAAAAATCACATATAAAATTTAAAATTAGCTTCTTAATAAGGGAAAGCTTCTTATGGAAGGAGATCTTTATTTAATTAAAGTACAAAAAACTTCAATTTAAAATTAATTTGTTAAGTATTTAAGTGATATATAAAAATTTTAATTGACATAAAAAAAACTTTAATCTTAAATTAACAATTGAATATTATTATTATTATAATAATAAAATAATTTATTTATATATAATAGGTGAGACAAAAATTATCAAGTGTCACCACCACAAAAAATATTTATTTATTTATTAAAAAAAAAATTAAAATTAATGTAGACATGATCTACTCCTACTATACTGCATATTTAAAAAACAAAAAGTATTCTTATCTACACAGTAACTTCCCACTTCTATCCTAATACTTCAGAATTTTTTTAATTCTAAACTAATTATAATTTTTAAATTAAATTCTTACTAATTAAAGTTCTCAATTATTACTTTTAAAAATAGATTTTTTTTCATATATATAAATCTGAAAATATCAGACAAATTTAAATTTGATTTACCTATAAGCTTTTATTTGAATGTGTATTAAGTAAAAAGTAAATAAAACAAAAAAAAAGTTTTATAAACCACCTACAACTCCCACTTCTCCACTTATTTTCTCCTCTCCATCACATTTCATATTTTTTAACATGTACGAAGCAATGGACTTTTTCTTTTTAAAATTACTATTTCTGTGATGAATATCACAATATTAGAAAAAGGAAGGCCAATGTAACAATGAGTTGATGCATATATTATTTATTTATTTATAATTTTTCTAATTTATAGTATTAATTTGTGATTTATATTATTGATTTCTCTTTATTTGTCTATTTTTTTTAAAAAAAATTATACATAGTATTAATTTTTAAATTTGTATTGGTATATTATTATTTAGAGGGAGATTGAATTCATACCATTATTAAATGGTTTGTTACTTCATTAATAGATTTTCTTATTGCAATAACAATTAAACGTTATATGATTATCTTTTTGGATAAACTACCTTATTAGACATACATCACTATTATATATACTAATATTATCTTTACTTTTAAACAATTACATATATTACCACTTTTATATTTTATACCATATATTAATATATATTATTTGAAAATACTATTAGATACCCACATCCCTTAAAACTATTATTGATTAATTATCTGCTTAAATAACTCTTTCACTCCAAATCAATCACTATTTCTTAATTTTCCCCTCCCATGTTTATCACTCAATTATGTCTCCTCCTTTCTGATTCAAGAATTTCACCTTATAATTTCATTTCAACAATAGTTAATCTACTCTCTTCTTCTCAAGATATCATCACCACAAATTCTCCTGAACCCAAATATCATTTTGTATTGTTCATTTATCACGAGTTTCAATCATAGTAATTGCTACAGAGAAAAATTTCAATTCATAGTGGGTCTTGATTGTTTGTCTCCGAAAGAAATGGATCTTAGTTTTGATTATGTTATGACACAGTGCAAAAGGATCAAAGGGAATATTGTAGAGAGTTTTTGTTTGCTGGTGTTCTTCTAAGACTTTCTTTGGTTACTGTGATATGGATGTGGTAGTACCAATATTACTTTGATATAGCCCTTGGAACATGTGTATCCAATAAGTAGTAATCTTAATTAAGATCTGAGATGTATTTTTAGTAATGGGGTATCTGAACATGTATATGTATCCACTATATATTAAATTTCGGATACATGATTTTTAACAACACAATGATATTAATGATACGACAGATACTCTACAGTCGTGATTTGTTCATAGATTCATGTTTTTCAACTCATTTCATATTTAGATACACATAATTAAATGTATATGCTTATTATGTATTCGAGATACATGTTTTTGAATATAACGTATGAAATTTAGATACACATAATTAGCTGTATATGCTTCTTCTTTTTGTATATTCCATATTTAGATACACATAATTAGATGTATATGTTTACTATGTATTCGAGATACATGTTTTTGGATATAACATATGCAATTGATACTTGATACATCAAATTCATACTAGATACAT
>JAJOOE010009984.1:0-24091 GCA_036250405.1 Solanum raphanifolium | reverse complement strand
ATTGAATCTCTTGGAAATTGGTGCTATGAGCATTCTTGACACTTGGATCTTTAAATGTAGAACTTGATGCCCTTAATGTGAACTCTAGTTACTTGATAAGTTCTACACCGTGTACGTAGTAGTATGGGATGTTATCTACATAGGGCATGAGTAGCCTTTGAAGGTGCTAAAGTGAGTTCTCTAAGTCTATATGACTAAAGTGAGAAGTACCCTAAATGCATGAATGTGTCCTAAATGACTTTAAAGAAGAATGTTGACTTATTGTCTAAATGATTTGTTGAATGAATCACTTATATTAATGAAGTGAGTTACTTAGTACGTTACCTTGAAGCATGATGGTTCTTGTCTATAGTAGCCTTGAGGAACACTTAGGTGTGTATGAAGAGGTTGTATGGGCGGTCACTTCATGCCTCACTCAAGTGTGTCTTAGGGTAACTTTAGATAAGGGTCCTTGGATGATGAAATGAGTTACGTGGTGAAAATGTTAAGTACGTCTATAATGTGGTTAATGTCTTATATGTTAGTTACGTTCTATAATTTGTCAATGTTCGTGAAGTTTTACTGAAATGGCATAAGGCATGACTTTCAACCAAATGTCCTTTTTAGCATGTTTTTTGCATGGTTTCCATACTTAGTACTTAATTATGCTAACCCCTTCTTTCCCTTTTGACTAAAGTGTAGGGATTTGGAGATGTTGATATTCCATGGTTGATGGATAGGCTTCTAAGGTGTTTTGAAGATGAAGACTTGGTGAGTCCTCATAGATTCGAGGACATTAACCAACATGTTCCTTTATGTCTTGTAGTTTTGTTATAGTTTTGAGTGGGCTTAGTCTCAATGTTTTATTCAAGTATTAGATGGTTTTGAGACATCTTGGATAAAGTCTATAAAGTCTTCCGCTTGCTATTTATTGAAAGTATCTTCGTGTGTGAAGAAAGTTTTAAATTCTCCTCTATTTTTTTTTTGTATCGTATGCAATAAAGGATCTATGAGGCTTGTATTTGACATCTTCGAGGTCGAATACGCCGGTTACGACTAGGGGGTGCTCTCGGGTCGTGACAAATTATGTATCAAAAAGCTTGTTAGGAGGCATAATGTATGCCTCAAATGCTAGAGTAGTGTGGGATGATCTGTTTGAAAGATTTAACAAGGTAGATGGGTCAAGAACCATTAATCTACATATGGTAATAATTATAACCTTGAGTTAAGGTACAAGTTCTGTATCTGTTTACTACTCTAAGCTCAAAGGGCTATGGGAAGAGTTTGAAGCCTTAGTTCCAGCACCAAGGTGTGCTTGTGAAGGTTCAAAAGAGTATGTTGTGCATCTGCAAACTCTGAAATTGTTCAGTTTCTTATGGGGCTAAATGACTCTTACCTGCAAGCAAGAAGTCAAATTCTTATGTTGAAACCAGTACCTACTGTTAATCAGGCATATTCGATGATTCTTCGTGATGAAACACTGCAGGTGTATTGGGTACTGGTCCAGCCAACTTACAAGCTTCTTTTGATGTTGTCATGTATTTAAGAACAAGTGGGATTTAACAGAGGTTTAAGAAAGGTTATAATCTAGTTTGTGATTTTTGCAAACTCAAAGGGCATACTAGAAAAACATGCTTCAAAATTATTGGGTACCCACAGGATTTTAAGTTCAAAAAGAAAGGAGGCAATTCTGCATACAATGTAACTGGTGAAGTGGATGATGGTATGAATTCAAGTACCAGCACTAGCTCTAGTGATGCAAGATATGGACACATGAGAGGTGATGGAGAATTCAAAACTCAGAAACAACAACTGGACTCGTGTGCATTGAGTAAAGAACGATATACTCAAATCTTGCAGCTTCTTGATAAAAAATCAGAAGTTCCACATTGTGTTAATGCAGCAGGTATGAACTCTACTTTAATAGCTGCTTCTAATAAAAGTTTAGGTTGGATCATAGACCCAGGAGCCACCAATCATGTGATGGCTGATTTGAGTCTCTTAAAAGGGCATTCCATATGTAAGGTTGCAACTCCAAAGAAGGTACACCTTCCAAATGGTGATAAAGTTGTGGTGACTCATTTAGGGTCAAGTACATTAGATGGAAACAATACAGTTTCAAAAGTGTTTTACATCCCTCAGTTTTAGTTCAATCTTTTGTCTGTTGCAAAGTTAACAAAAGAGTTGAATTGTTCAGCTTTATTTTTCCCTGATTTTTGCCTTTTTCAGGAACTCTTCGGTGGGAAGGTGTAGATGATTGGTAAAGAGGATGGAGGATTGTACATTCTGTCCAGCAGTATAGATAAATGAAGAAGTTATGTTAGCAGCTAGGCACATTGATCATATGATAAAATTACTGAAAACATAGATACTCAGTTGCTACATCAAAGACTTGGTCATGTTTCTAGTTATGTTCTTAAGAAGTTGTTAAGTTATAGTTTAGCTAATATTACCAAGACTGTAAGCAAATGTGTTGTATGTCCTTGTGCTAAACAAGCTAGATTACCTTTTCATGTTAGTGTAACTAGTAGCTTAAAGAACTTTGATTTATTACACATGGATCTTTGAGGGCCTTATAAAAAGCCTAATTTTGATGGATTTAGATACTTCTTAACTGTTGTAGATGATCACACTAGAATGACTTGGGTTTTCTTATTAAGAATGAAGTCTGATGTTTGTACCATATTGAAGTCCTTATTGGCTTATATAAGAACTCAATTTGATAAACAAGGAAAAGAAATTAATATTACATTTTTTTACAAATAAATGAACAAAGAAAGCAAAGAGGTAAGGGGGGGGGGGGGGACTTAGCTTAAAATGAAATTATTTTTACGTTTCAAGCTTTCACGAATCTTTGGTGATGACAACAATAATGAGACATGAATAATGGAAGCACAATCAAACGAGGTGTTCTTTCGTTCGCTTTTAGCAGCTTTATATAAATAGTTTAGAATTTTTTTATTAACTGTAAATTAAATAATTACATTTAAGTTTATTTCAAATTTTAATGAAACAAAATAAAAAGTCAAATTCATTGAAAAATCAATTGGCTACTAAGTGTAGATTTCTAATTAAGAATCGTTTTGATGAAAAATAATAAATTTAATAACTATTATTTAGAAAGTAATTTAATTACCTTAGACAATTAAAGGAGCAAGTTAATAACTTAGAGTAATAATAAAATAGGAGAGTTCTATTAAAAGTGATTATAAATAAAACAAATGCAATTTGCCGAACCCACGCTTATGGACTTAATAGGAGAGCCTCACACCAATAGGCCACAGAGTCTCCTTGTGTCAAGGGTGTCCAAAGTATTAAATTTAACTGTTTCAAGTAGTATTTTACTTATATATATGATATAATTTTTCGACGAAGAGTGTCCAATTGGACACTCTCGAGACACTGTAGCTCCGCCACTGCCAACCTTAACGGTTGAAATCATCAATATATTCTCATAATGAAGATCATTAAGGCTGTATCAATTGTCTTCTATATTTGTGCATGAGAAGATTGATTTTTTTTTTAGATATAAATTATTATTTTTAGCATAATTTACATGCTCGAATGATACTGTAGACACATAAATATTATTGGATTAAATTCATACGAAATTTGGATTAAATCCATGTTCATTTTGGGTTGAATGATTAATTTGGGCTTTAAAGGACAAACCAGTCCATTCCACCTTGAAGCTCAAGCCCATGTCACGTGTCACAGTGACTAGGTATCCCAGACCAACAAAGTGACTTCATGTGTCCAAATGATGTGGTAGTCTCAATCAAATTCAAGAACCAATCACAATCCGTCAAGTGTCAAAATGACATCTTTTGGCCAATCATAAGCAACTTTATCTCCCCCCTACAACTATAAATAGGGGATAGATATGACATTCAATGACATTCTGAAAACTCTTCAATAAGCATTCTGCAAGGATTGGAGAAAGCTACAACATCAACTACAAAGTTGTTCGAATGAGTGGTCAACGGAGTTCTTCGTGGAGATCAACTTGAAATGACGAAGTGATTTTCGACGTTTCTGGAGATCAAACACATCTCAAAGAGGTCTACATCATCCAACAATTCGAGAAGAACGCTACTTAAGGCCCTCGAATCTCGAAGAAGTTTAGGATGGAAGAAACACAAGAGTAATTATATTTCTCCATGATTCAAGGGCTGTCAGCAGCATATTTCTCGAATGTAGGATAATGCAGACCTCCTTGAGATGTGTTTGATCTCTGAGAACGTTGAAAAGCACTTTGTCGTTTCAAGTCGCTCTCTGGGAAGAACTTTGTAGTTTATGTTGTGGCTTTATCTAATGCATGTTGAATATTTGTTAGGGTATTTGCAAAATCCTTGTTGAAGTGTTTTTCCAGATCCCTTGAATGTCATGTCTGTCCCCTATTTATAGTTGTAGGGGGTGGGCAAGGGTTGCTTATGATTAGCCAAAAAATGTTATTTTGACACTTGGCGGATTGTGATTGGTTCTTGAATTTGATTGGGACTACCACATCATTTGGACATGTGGCTTCACCTTGTTGGTCTTGGATGCCTAGTTACTGTGACACGTGGCATGAGTTTGGGGTTCAAGGTGGAATGGACCTTGGACTTGAGCTTAATAAAAATGAACTTATTTATTTTTAACGCCCAACTTAATTATTCAACCAGAATGAACATGGATTTAATCTAAATTTCCTATGAATTTAATTCAATAAAGTTTATGTGTCTACAAATGTCCCTTTCTTCGAGACTTGTCGATGTGTAGGCTTGCCGAAATTTGAAGACAAGACTTGAAGTATTCAGAAATGTGTTTTCATTTTTTTGAGACTTATCGAGGCTTGCCGAACTTGACAACGAGACTTGAAGTATTTATGAATGTGTTTTTTTTTTTAGACTTGTCGACGTGTAGGTTTGCCAAACTTAAGAACGAGACTTGAAGTATTCGTGAATGTGTTTCATTTTGATACTTCAAAAGTACTTGTTCCTTAGCGCTGCATTCTAGCTAGTCCACTTCTTGAGAGTAGTTTACCGTTAAAATTGTTATGTACATTTTCACATGGTGAAAGTACTTCATCAAGGTGACGAATAAATGATTTCTTGTAGTGATCCTGAATAATAGTATTTTATTAATTGTTATTTATCTCATCGATCCTCATTTGAAATAATGATTTTCATATTTTCAAATTCTTATGTATTTGTTTAGTATATAATATATAGGTATAATTTAATGAGATGTATATTTCTTTTCATATGAAAGCTATTATTTATTGATAGAGTTTTACTATATTATTTATCTATTTTTTATTCCCTTTCTAATTAATATTACTTATGTCAATGTGCTGCTTCCTGTAACATGTATGTTCTAGTAATTAAGTGTACTTGTTCTGATATCTATAACTACTTGAATCCAAACATGTCGCCTTTTGATTTAGATATATGAAAAAAATACTATCTCCTAATATATAGTTAGTGCGAAAGTAAAAGGAATTAAGATGTCAAATTCTAAATTTTTAGCTAAGCCGATGCGTCCCCTGGAGTATCACTTACCCAAGAGTTTAAAAAAAAAAAGGATTATGTGTACTTATCCGTAAATATGTGTATATCTTGTATTTAAATCTTTTAATTATCCTTTGAATACTATTATTATTTTCTAATACCGACCTCAAATAAAAATGTTTATATGGTGGAGAAGTGTGATTAATAAGATCGTGATATCATTTCTATAAAGAAACAAACCCTCCTTAATTTCTCTGATGGATTGGTTTAAACTTTAAGTACTTACAAATCAACTGTTATAATTTTATTTTATTTTATCTTTATTTTGGGGTAGATTAGTTCAAATTCAACATTAATGTTTTTTTTCTTCATATTTTTAATGTAAAGTCTCTCCCCTTGCTTATCCATTTTCTTAATTAATTGTTGTCTTATTATTTAATATTTATTTTAAAAATTAGCCTCACATGTCTATTTTATTTAATAATAAATAAGTTTAGCTTGTCTTATTATTTTACCATTTTTTGTGTGTTAATTAATAATTACTTTACCTATTTTTGTTAGTTGTTTAAAATAAGGGTTCGCTTATTTTATCACACAGTTTACTTAGTTAATTAAATAATCAATGCTCTTTTGATTGTCTTTATTTTTATTTAACATTGAGTAATAAAATGTCAATTTATTTAGCTATCTAAACACCTAGTCTTGTAATAACATATTAATAATCAATCTTTGCCTATTTGTTTTTAAAATAAAATTTTGCATCTTTTTCCTACATAGTCTAAATTATTAATAAATAGAGACCATTATTTGTCACATTTAACCTGTGTGAATATATGAGATACGGTCGGGATCCACCTTAGTGGACCTTGAAAGGTGCTTAACACCGTCCTTTTGAGTTAATTTGAACTCAGTTCAAATCTTGAACAAAATATTTCTTTTTGTATTCTATTATTTCTCAAAGCAGACATGTACATGATTATATAACTACTACTAAGTTACAATATGTGGAAAGAATTAATATCTTCCTATTTTACAAAGATTACTAGAATCGAGTTCCTATTTTAAAAGATTGCAGAATCAAGTCCTAAAATATCTCTACAGTCCCCCTCTAGTTGGTGCATAGATGTCGAACATGCCCAACTTGCTCCCAAACTTGGAGAACATTTTACTCGAAACTGCTTTAGTAAGAAGATCAGCCAATTGGTCCTCCAATCGAATCTTGGGTAACTCTAATATCTTTCCATCCAACTTTTCCTTGATGAAAAACCTGTCTACTTCTACATACTTGGTACGATCATGTTGTACCGGATTATGTGCAATATCACGTGTAGCCTTATTATCACAATATAGTTGGATTGGTGTCTTAGGTGGATAACCCAAATCTGTTAAGGGAAGTCTCAACCATAATGCTTCACATATTCCAAGTGCCATTCCTTTGAATTTCGCCTCCGCACTTGAGCGAGCAATGACATTTTGTTTTTTGCTTCTTCGTGTAACAAGATTTCCTCCCACAAAAGTGAAATATCCCAAAGTAAACCGTCTGTTATCGATAGCTCCAGCCCAGTCAGCATCCGTATATACATTTATCACTAGAGGATCTGTACATTTTGTGAACAAAATTCCCTTTGTTGGAGAGACTTCAAATATTTCAAGATGCGCATAATTGCATTCATTTATTGCTCTCCAGGATTATGCATAAATTGACTTACCACACTTAAAGAATAAGCAAGGTCTGGTCTTGTGTGTGCTAGGTACATCAATCTTCCTACAAATCTCTGATATCTTCCTTTATCAACTGGAATTTGATTAGGTTCAACACTTAATTTCAGGCCTTCTTCAACATGTGTATCAGCTGGTTGGCAAGTTGTCATGCCAATTTCCTTTAACAAATCTAAAGTGTATTTTCTTTGGGATAAGAAAATTCCTTTAGATGATCTAGACACTTCAATTCCAAGGAAAAACTTTAATGGACCAAGGTCCTTCATCTCGAATTCTTTAGACAAGTAGCTTTGGAGAGCTTTCCTTCCTTCAGGGTCATTTCCAGTCACCACCATATCATCAACATATACAATAAGGGCAGTAATTTTACCTTGTTGTCTCTTCACGAACAAAGTGTGATCGGTGTTGCTTTGTGTATAGCCAAATACCCTCATAGATTTGGTGAATTTTCCAAACCACGCTCTTGATGATTGTTTCAGTCCATAAAGTGATTTCTTCAATCTGCATACTCTATAATCATGTGATCTCGGTATCTCGTACCCTGGAGGATAGTCCATAGAGACTTCTTCAGATAGCTCACCATGTAGAAAAGCATTTTTCACATCAAATTGTTGTAGTGGCCAATCAAAAATTTGTAGCCAAGGATAATAGCACTCGAACTGTGTTGATTTTTGCAACATGTGCAAATGTTTCGGTATAGGTCTGAGTATATCCCTAGCCACCAATCTCGCTTTGAATCGTTCTATCATACCATCTTCTTTGTACTTGATTGTATACACCCATCGACATCCAACTGTTTTCTTTCCTGGTGGACAATCGACAAGTTCCCATATATCATTTTTTTCCAAGGATTTCATCTCTTCATCCATAGCTGCTTTCCACCTGGGATCAATTAAGGCTTCCTGCACATTGTTAGGAATATATACAACAAATAATTGATTTACAAATGACTTGTTTGATTCCGACACACGATGATTAGACATAAAATGGCTCAATGGGTATCTAGTCTTACCAGAAATTTCTGGTTCATAGGTGGGTTTAGGAAGACCTCTATTGTGTCGTGGTGGTAGTTATTTGACTGATGGTTCAGGTACAAAATCAGAAACATCCTGAGTTGGCGACGATTGATTTGGTACATCAGTTGCTTGTTGGGTGAGGGGTTCATGTGAAATTGGACTAACTTCTCCAATTTCTTGATTTCCCATAACACCCAAATCTGATTCTACCATATCTTAGTTATGTCCCATTTCTTGATGTTCACCACCACATAAACTTGATTCATCTACAACCTGGTTACTAGGTGCAGAAAGTAACAATTTTTCATAATTTAGAGACAAAATATCCTTCGCGTCCTCCCCTTGGAGTTTTGTTTCATTAGAAAAATACATAGACTATTCATGAAAAACAACATCCATTATAACAAACATTCGTTAAGTTGGAGGATAAAAACATCTGTACCCTTTTTGATGAGTAGCATATCCCAAAAAAACACACCGCAGTGCTCGAAGGGATAACTTGTCACATTGATGCTTTTGAAGGGATAACTTGTCACGCCCCGAGCCTACACCCTAGACATGGCTGGCACTTGAAGACCATCGCTGGTCCCCAAGCGAATCCTCATCCTGGCTGACTCCAAGCAGAAGACTAACTTGAGCATACAAGAGCTTAAAACTGAATAAAAGTTCATAAACTCAATTTTACAAATATTTAACTCAAGAGAAAACTCTGTATAATAGAATATATATACAACTCGCCATAAAAGGCAACTTCAGTCTTTAAAACATTTAACAAAAATAAATGAAAAGACTTCTGAAACTCTACTGTCTATCTATGAAGCCTCTAACTGATAAAGATGGAAGCCGGGATAAGACCCACGACCTCCTAACAACTAATACAACTGAAAGGTAAATAAAATCCTTTAGAAGCAAGGAGGCTCGTCATAGCTAACTGGAACTCCTGGATGTATCAACGAATCTCCTGTTGATGATCCTGAATACCTGTGTCTGCATCATAAGGAGATGCAGGCCAAATGGCTCAGTACGTGGAATGTACGAGTATGTAAGTGGAATTCTAAAACATAACATAAGCTTGAACTTGATAAAACGGAAACATACTTACCTCTTTTCAAACTCACTCACTCAAGACATACTCAAGGATACTCAATTCCAAGATAGATACTCAACTCAAAGATACTTAACTCAAGGAAACTCAACTCCAAGATACTCGACTCTGGATACTCAACTCAAAGATAGATACTCAACTCAAGATGCTCAACTCTGTATGAAGCAACAATAAGAGATGCAATATATATAAAGCTTTATAAAACAATAAAAACAACTTAGTTCATTAAAGAAAATGCAATAACAAACTCAACTTTACTCATATAAAAGTATTATAACTTTGTGGGAGGTTCTTTAACCGACAACCACCACTATGAGCCTTAGTGATGATACAACATTTTACCTCACGTTGCCCAAGGACCATCTTATACCTTGCCGTGATATAGGACCTTACTTTGCTTAGTGGATCCACTAGCTTAACTTTACGTGATCATCTAAAAAGAATGACCCGTTAAATCCCATGTTGGCTGCATGGTTCTTATGGAGAGTTGAGTTAATATGAACTCGCGTCCCCAACTCGGTGCTCAATACTGCTCCCAAAAATACTTTGGCTCATGCTTTTAAAACAACTTCTTTCTTTAGTTTGAGATAATTACTCAAAACTTAGCTCAAAGGCTCTTTTGGAATCAATATTCCCTTTTCTTTGCTCAATTGTGAAAACATGCATAAACTTCTTTGGGAATACTTAGTTCCCTAATAACTTTTGAGAAATAAACACAACTTTATACTCTTGACTTAACTTGAAACTCTATACTCTTTTCTTGACTTGAAACTCTATACTCTTTTCTTGACTTGAAACCTGAGCCTTAAAATGAAGTTAAAACGTTCAATAAAGACTCTTGAACAACCTTGAAAGCTTGCTTTGACTTACTCCTTAACTTCTAGACTTGACTTCTAACTTCACTTGACTTTGATCCTAACTTGCCTTGAATTGGATTATGGATTCAAGGTATATGATCACATGTTTATGGATGAGTTCTTGACGTTTAGATGTACCTTAGAGTGTTGAAAACAACTATAAAACATATGTACATTACGAAGGAACATGTATGAAAAAGTGGGGAATGAAAGGGAAGGATTGGTGTCCTTGGCGCTATGAGAGGCGCGGGGCGCCAGCCCTCAACCTTCAGAGGGGCCTGCTGGGCGTTCTGCCAGGCATACCGCCCCAAGGGGAAAGTTCAGAACCCCTGTTTGGGGAGCGCTGGCTGACGCGACGCCCCAGACCTTTTCCCCCAAAAATCTAACTTTTTCCCTTCATTTCTCCAACTCTAAACCCTCTCAACCTCAAAGGTTCCAGCAGCAACACTTAGAATCATAAAGACCCTTAATATACAATAGATTCAACTCAAAATCACAACCGGAAACATGTACTAAACCATCAAGAAACTTCAACAACACAGCCACAAGAATTCAACAACCACAACAAATCTTTTCTCAGAATTAAAACAAGTTTGGCGTGTGGGGGAAAGAATCAACCCAACACTATGATCTCACATACCTTAATAGGGATCACTCCCGACGAAAACCACGACGATCTTGACGAAATCCTTGCTTCTTCTTCTCTTTCTCCTCTTCTTTCTCTCTTCTCTCCAAAACCCTAACTCTCACCTTTAAAAAGGGAAAACTGATTTAAAATAGTCTAACACCTCAATATAACCAAAAGAAATGGTTAGGGAAAATACCAATTTACCCTTACAAATTCGGACTAAACTGCCCTGTGCGGCTGTGCCAATAGCCCAACTTCCAAAGGGCATAACTCACTCATACGAGCTTGGAATCGAACAAACTCGGCGGCGTTGGAAATATCATTCCAAAATCTTTCCAGACATAACTGGAAATTTGCCTAACTCATTCTGAGCTATGAGTTATGACTGTTTGAAGTTGACAAAAAAAACTCATTTTTTCCATACTTGACTAAATTTCCAGATTTGAATTCTTTCCAAAAATGACTATTTCCAATTTAACTCTTCTTGGAACTCAATGTGTTAGATCTAGGGACTTTAACACTCAAGAAATTTTAAATTCCTTGGTACAAATCTCACTCCACATGAAGGACGGTTCGAGGCTTAGTTCGAAAAATTCTCTAGGGTGTTACATGCTACACAACCAAAAACACGAGGAGTCAAATTTGGGACTGTCGGTGCAATCACCACTTCAGCAAGAGCTTGAGATGGTGTTCTAAAGTTAATTCTACTAGAAGGCACTCGATTAATTAAATATGTTGCACAAGTGAGTGTTTCTCCCCAATAACATTGTGGCAAATAAGCTTCAATCAATAGAGCATGAACAACTTCTAATAAATGACGATTTTTTTTCTCAGCTACCCTATTTTGTTGAGGTGTATTGGGACAAGTAGTTTGATGAGCAATTCCATGTGCTTCTAAATATTGCTTAAGTTCATAGCTGAAATACTCTCCTCCATTGTCACTACGTAGAACTCTTACTTGGGCATTATATTGAGTGCAAATCATTTTATAAAACTTTTGAAACAACAAATTCACTTCACTTTTGAACTTCATCAAACACACCCAAGTCATTCTAGTACAATCGTCTATAAAAGTAGCAAACCAACGTGATCCACCTAACGTATTCACCTTGGATGGACCCCAAACATCTGAATTTATAATCATAAAAGGAATTGAACTTTTATTCATTCTTGGTTAAAAAGACACACAATGACTCTTTGAAATTTCACAGACATCACAATGGAAATCAGAAACATCAAAATTTGTAAATAACTTAGGAAACAATTTATTAAGATATCCAAAAGAAGCATCTCCCTATCGTCGATACCATAGCCAAATATCAGATTTCCTTGTTTTGTCCTCACAACTAAACTCATCAACCGATAATGCTTGGCGCAACTGATTAGAACTTTTTTGACTCCAAATCCAAGTAATACAATTGCTCTCGTCTAGTACCATAACCAATCTTGTTCCTCGTCTGGATGTCCTTAAACACACAATAGTCAGGCCAAAACATCACAACGCAAGATAGAGTAGTGCTAATTTGAGAAATAGACAAAAGGTTATAATCCAATGATGGAACTACTAAGCCATTGTCTAAATTCAAATTATTAATGAGAGACAAGGATCCTTCCCCAATGATAGTTGCCGAAGAACCATTAGCGGTGGAAATATACTTTTGTGACGAGGGTTTAAGGGATGAAACTTGTCTATAATCAAATGTCATGTGATATGTAGCTCCGAAATAAATTATCCATGTACTATTAGAAACAAGTGCAGATGAATTTAAAGCCTTACCATTGTTACCTCTCGTTGCTACCAAGGTTGTGGATTGTCCAGTAACATCTTCCTTGGCATTTGTTTCTACAATTGCAGCAGTGGAACTCTTGCTTGCATTTCTCCTTCTTGAATCACGGTTATGATCCCACCATTCTGAATATCCCACAATTTTGAAACAACGATCTTTTGTGTGCCCCGACTGATCACAATGAGTACACTTATAAGTGGACTTGTTGATACCCTTAGACCTTATTCGATCTGGTTAAATTTGAGAGAATCGATTTTGATTAGATCTATATTTGCTCACCATGGCTGCTACTTCAGATTTTTCAAGATCTTCATTCACTGTTGCATGCCGTACAGATTCACGACGAACCATTGAGTAACATTCTTCTAATTCTGGAACATGATCCTCCCTCAAGATTTCCCCATGAATCTGTTCAAATTCACTATCCAAACCAGCAAGAAAGATGTGCACCCTTTGTCGTTGAATAGACCTGCGGTAAGAACTGACATCCTTCTCACTTTCCATGATCACCTTATCACGGTGATCCAACTCATAAAAAATTTCAATCAATTCTCCATAGTAGGAAGAGAGAGATTTGCCATTTTGTTTGGCAGAAAAGGCCTTTTGATTCAAAGTGAAGACTTGTAGTTCATCTGTTCCATCATAGAAGGCTGTTGACAGAGCTTTCCAAATTTCTTGAGCAGTAGGTAAGCGAATATATCGCTTATAATCTTGGGAGACATAGACATCAACAACCACCTCTTAACCTTTTGATTGTCTGTGTACCACTTTCCATATCCTTCATCTTTTTCGGTAGGTGGTTGTGTACTTCCACAAATAAACGAGAGTTTCTCTTTTTCAACAATATGCATCTCTATGATTTGAGACCACATATCATAATTTATTTCATTTAGAATAATTCCTGCATTGAAAGAGGAATTTTCAGATTGAATGATAATCGGGGTAGAGTTAGAAGCATCTGATTTGCCCATGGCTCTGATACCAAGTTCAAATCTTGAATAAAATATTTCTTTTTGAATTCTATTATTTCTCAAAGCAGGCATGTACATATTATATAACTACTACTAAGTTACAATATATGGAAATAATTAATATCTTCCTATTTTACAAAGATTAGTAGAATCGAGTTCCTATTTTAAAAGATTACAGAATCAAGTCCTAAAATATCTCTACAAACACCTACCCGATCTTTGGTTTCACAGATATTTAAAATCAATTTAGTATTAGTTAGTGTAAAATGGTGTCGTAACGCGCCTTTAAAATAATTTTTTCTTCAAAGAAATCTTTCTTTAGATGGTAATTTCATTAATGAATCAGTCAAGGATTCTGATCAAAATTTTCTCTAAAGAGATCTTTCTCATTATGATAAATTTTCCATTAATGAGTCAATCAAGGATTCTCTTCTCCCAATTCCACTACAACTTTCCTTGTATGCGAATGAGAATTTTCACAAGAACTTCTGCATAAACTTCTTCATTTTACAAAAGAATCACCAAGAAATTCCTAAGTTGTAAAAATTTATTAGAGAACTCTACATAAGCTTCTCTATTTCTCGAGTGTGTTTAGCTGTTAAGTTGCGATATCACTTCGTTTTGTCGAATCGAGAGATGTAGCCTTCATCTTATCTCAAAAACATAGAGAAAATGTACAAAGTACTGTTTCAGGTAACTTCAAAGTTTCTTCAACAATAACCTGTTTTGATGGTCCGTATTTGCGCGCCTGTAATGTAAAAGATATCTCATTGTAGAAAAATCAAAATTGCAAACCGTTTGGTTTTTTTTGAAACTAGAAACATGAAACTATAACATAGCAAAGATTTGAACCCAAATTTCTCTTCCATTGCTACAGTTTTGCTTTTTAATATTGAACTCAACTTCAGTTTTTTTCGTCTATTGATTTCTCCAATTTCAGTTTTCACCAAGATGACTCTCTGTTTATTGTTATTATTATTTTTTTAACAACATTTTTTCTATCTTTATTTCCATAAATGACGTGTTTCAATGATTGTGAGATGCCATACCCTTGTCTTGAGATCATGGATGACAAACAAAATTCTAGTACCAAAGCTCTCTTCTTCAAAGTTCATCCTCCGATGATTGGTGTCTTTCGCTTGTTAGAAAGCAGCTGGACATTCTCATCCATCTCACAGAATGGTCGATGACAAAAATGAAGGATGTCATGTACAACTTATCTATCATAGTTGTGACTGAAAAACTTATCCTCGTGAAGTCCTCCACCCATCAAAATGTTGTTGTTTCTAGTCCTCTTCTCCATGGTGAGAACCCTACCAGTTGGCATGTTCCTCCTTCCAGTTTCAGTGAAGTTCACTACATGTTTGAATATTGGGAAAGGGTATAAGATGTGTTTGCGCGCAGCAAAGAGGTTTTGGACCGCAACAAAACTTATGATGTTATCTTTGCTTCAATGTTCACATATGACCATAATGAGAATGTTCTCCAGGCCTTTTGTGAAAATTGTCTTCCATCCACCAACACGATTTCTACTTTCATAGGAGAATTATACCTATTTTTGTGGGACTTGAGAACCATTGGAGGTCTTCCTGTTCATGACACTTTTTATGATGAAGTTGTTCCCTCGACTAAGGAGTTGGCGCATGTAGATGATCAAGGGAAACATTTCCTCCCTAGAAGTTGTTCATACTTATTTTTGGCTTACAAAATGTGTCATCAATGTAATATCCTTTCGTGATTGGACTAAGTTCTGGTTTCGAGAACCAAGCAAATATGTTGAGCCTTCACAAAAGTCATCTTAGAATCAGACTAAGTCAAAGATGAATCACGACCCTTCAGGGAATATTGACATGAATTTTTTACCACAAATCGAAGAGGAAAATGCCCCTTTTATCGAGCTAGGTGGGGAAGAATCACTGAGATATGAGACTTATTTGGTAGCTTTTCTTGCATGTTGGCTCTGTAAATTCGTGCTTCCTAAAAAAGAAGGCTGATTGTGTTCATTTTAGCGTCTTCCCAACTTTGAAGAGGCAAACACGAACACAATCAACCTTCTTATTGCGAAGCACAAATTTACATAGCCAACATGCAAGAAAAGCTACCAAATAAGTCTCATCTCTCAGTGATTCTTCCACGCCTAGCTCGATAAAAAAGGCATTCTGCTCTTTAGTTTGTGGTAAAAAAGTCATGCCAATATTCCCTTAAGGATCGTGATTCATCCTTGGCTTTGTCCGATTCTTAGATAACTTTTGTGAAGACTCAGCATATTTTGGTCCTCGAAACCAGAACTTGGTCTAATTGCGAAAGAAAACTTCATCGATGACACCCTTTATAAGTCGATAGAATGTGGAAAACAAGTACACCAGGAAATACAGAAGTTGTGATCCTTTTATCATTGCACAAAATGCTAAACAAGTGTATTACACTCCATATCCATTGCGTAGAGACAAAGCTGATTGGTGGGTTGTTATAAAAAGTAAGCCTGTGGGAAGAATTGAAATTGAGAATGTCTTAGATGTGGCGTATCAAAATGATGTTGCAATTGTTCAACAACAAGTTGATGTTGAATTGGAAACCACACTACAACATCCTCAACACATATTAGAAGAAGTATCTGATGATGAGATACTGAATGTTGAGGAAGAAATATCTGAGAATAAGGAAAATGAATCATTTGATGACGAAGAATGGGATGAAAATGAAAATGAAACAACTGAGGAGGAAGAATGGGAGAATGATGGAATTGAAACAAGCGAGGAGGAATAGTGTAGAATGAAAGCTAACTAGTATATATATGTAAGTTAGTGTATTTTGCTAATTTTATTTAATTTATGATTTTTATATATATTATACATGTAAATTTGCATACCGATGTCATCAGGCGGTGACAGTGATAGACATCGCGAGCATCTTGGAGTTAGCCAGACTAAACAAGCTAAAAATAAGAAGTCTAGGAGACCCATAGATCCTGAGGATATTGCATGATCTATTTCTTCTGCGCCAGAGCGCATCATCCATGATACTCATTTATTTCCTGTTCCATTTGGTACGGCGGATCCTCGATAATATTATCCTAATTACCGTCGACCAGTCGGTGCTTCCTCTACTTCATATGCATTGCCTTCACGACGCTATGAGGACCTACCTTTACATGATATTCGTCGAGCACAACCCTTATCGGTAGGTACTCCATCTTCCACAGGTACATCTCCTCAATTATCTGCCATGAGGATTGAAGGTTCTAGTAGCGAGCAGTCAGATTCTATGGCCGGTATGCCTCCACTGACTGAGCGTTTTGTGCATCCTGATGTATCACCATCATCTACAACTAGACCTAGTGCTACACCAAATGATACGATGCCTGCTCTAGCTCCGGGCTAGAAGGACAGACTTAGTAGAGACATGATTGAGCCAGATGGATCATCGTAAGTTTGTTAGTTTATTTTATTTATTTCTTATACTTTAATATATTATTCATGAACTAACATATTTATTATGTGTTTTGCAGGTGGAATCCTGTAAAGGATTCTGCCCGAGCTTTAAAAGACTGTGTTAGAAGACTCTATACACAGGCTTATCACTCTTGAAGCGAGATTCCAAACAGTATACGCCATGCGATGTTTAATAACTTTAGGGTATATATTTTTTAGTTAAGTTTAGTATACTTTACTTTTTTTTACTATTGATCTAATTAACGTTGTTCAATTTTTTTTTCAGACTATGTCTACTTGGAAGCCGAGGTACAATTTGGTCATTACGACCACATTTGAGAGAAAGGCATTCTCCAGACTGTCTAGCTGGCTAAAGAAAGTTCAGGATACTGTTGAACGTCCGGATTGGATGTTGCCTCATATTTTTGATGAATTGGGTCTGTATTGGAGCACAGACAAGTTTAAGGCAATATCAAAACAAGTCAAAAAGGCTAGAGGTAGTCTTAAGGGTGGCTCGTTGCACATCAGAGGTGCAAAGAGTGTTGGAACAATTGCAAGAGAGATGGTAAGTTCTAATTCAAACTTTTAAATAAATAATTAGTTGATTCATATATATCGTTATAAATTTCAGTTTTTATTTATAGGAAAAAGAATTGGGATGCACTCCCATTGAACCAGAGGTTTTCAAGAAGACTCATGTCAGGAAGAAAGAAAATGAGTCGGATCCGGATGTGTGGGTGGAGGAAAGGGCCGAACGAACTTTTGTAAGTTATTTAATATGAATAATATATATTAATAGTGAATATATTTATGATATGTATATGTATTGATGTCAATTTTTATATTTAATATACATAATGACTTTCATCAGGAAGTCTCTAAGAATCTAGATAGTTCACTCCAATTGACACCTGAACTATCCACCCAGATTTGGAAAGAAAAAGTGGTAGGGGGGACACACAAGGTAGATGCTATGGTCTAGGATCTCAAAATGCTGTAAGACGACTCCAGTCAGGCTTAGAGGGTATTGGATCGTCAAGTCAAACTGAGGCACTTGACGGTGTTCAGATTGCTGCTATGTTGGCTCAAATAGCACACCTTACATCGGCACTAGCAGAGTCGGAGCGGAGAAGAGAAGCTGAACAACGAAGCATGAACGATATCGTTCAGTATATCAAAGAACAAGTGACGAACCTCGCTCGTCAACCTACTACTTCGACTCCCGATGACACTGACGACGACAGTGATGATGAGGACGATTATGTAGATCCCACTCCCTAGGTTAGATCTCTGGACGTTTATGATTTTTTTGAATTTTTGAAACGAATTTTGAAAGACTTTATAAGTCTTTAAATTTTGATTTAGATACTTTTGAATGTTATTTTAAGTTTCTTGTTTCATGTTCTGTGTAGATTGTTTATAATTGTGTGTGTTTGATTGGGCTGAAAAATGTACAATTGAATTGAATTGAATTTGCAGGTGGGCAGCAGAAACTGCTAGTTTCTGCTATTAAAAAAATTACAGAAAAAGTGACGAACAACGTGGTTTTGTCCGTCACTTTTTTGGGTTATATTTTTTTTAAAAACCCAAAAAAGTGACTGACAACGTGGTTTTGTTCGTTGCTTTTCTGTTTTTTCCAAAAAAATAATTTCCAGAAAAGAGACGGATATGGTCCTTTTGTCCGTCGCTTTTCTGGGATTTTCAAAAATAAAATTTCCACAAAAGCGACGGACTACGTTGCATTTTGGAAATTAAAAAAAAAATTAAAATTAAAATATAGCGACGAAGTCCGTCGCTTTTGTTAAAAAAAATTATAACAAAAAGAAGTCAAAAAGTGACGCAGTCCGTCGCTTTTTAGCGACGCAATCCGTCACCCTTTGAAAAGCGTCGAACTAAAAAGCGATGGAAGTGACTGCGTCACTTTTCCGTCGATTTTGACCAAAAAAGCGACGCAGTCCGTCGATTTTTGGCAGTTTTTTAGTTGTGGTTTCTTCAATTAAGGTGAGTTCAGACCTAAATTTATACCTTTACTCAGCCGCGATTTCTAATTGTCCTTCATTTTCGATGTTTCGTATGTAGGCGGTTCACGATTTTCCTTTCTTGGAAGAACCTTGTTTCTTTAAAAAATCTAACCACCAATTTTGAGCATTAATATAATAAAAATACAATGGTCAAATTTCTCCTCTTTATATCTCCACTGAGTCACAATTTTCTTATTGTTAGGTAGATGGTTCATGATTTCGTATTTTTGTTACTTGTACCCTTGATGTTGCTTCTGCTTTGGTGTTGTGGTTGTTTGAAAAAATTCACATTTCTACTTCATTCCTTGTTATATGGCTAAAATTCAATCTTCTCTTTTTGGTCAAAATTTTCTTTAAATTAAGGAAATAATAACATTAAATTGATTCCGCATAAAGTTCCAAGAATGACATTGAAACTAATTTTGAAAGTTGCCTTATCATTTAAGAATGTAAATTTATCATCGATTAGTAGTGTGCATTGCTTTTGAAGTATAGAGTATCTTATCATGTGCTCTGATTTTACTTCCTATTATAGTAACCCTTTCGTTTAATGTTTTTCTGATTTTGACTGGGCATGAAATTTACGAAAGTAAATCAGACTTTGAAGGTATATTTAAGAGCTGGTTACCATCATATTAGGATGAGGTCTAATGATGTGTTTCAGACAACATTCAGGACACATATGGGGCATTATGAGTTTATAGTGCCACTTGGGCTTAGTAATGCCCCAACCACATTCCAGGGTCTGATGAATTAGGTATTTCAACCTCTTCTCCTGAAATTTGTGCTAGTTTTCTATGATGATATCTTAATATACAACCAGTCTCTTGTGGAACATATGAAGCATGTTACTACTGTTTTTATGACATTGAGGGAACATTTACTTTTTGCTAAGAGATCCAAATGTTCGTTTGGTCAATCCAAGGTTGAATATCTTGGTTGTCATTAGTGATCATAGGGTAGCTATTGATCCTGAAAAGGTAGTGGCTATGGTATAGTGGCCCAGACCCTCTTCCTTGAGAGCCTTGAGGGGATTCTTAAGGCTGATTGGATACTACAGGAAGTATGTAGCCAACTATGGTACACTATGTCGACCACTTATGATCTCCTAAAAAAATACAGTTTTAAGTGGGGTGATCAGGCTGAAACTGTTTTCTTGGCTCTGAAGGACACTATGTCTAACACCCCAGTCCTTGCCCTACCTGATTATTCTCAAGAATTTGTAGTTGAAACAGATGCAAGTCACGCAAGAATTGGTGCAGTTCTCATGCAAAAATGGAGGCATGTGGCCTATTTCGGCAAAGTATTGGCTATGAAGCATAGGGGCAGGTCTATTTATATGAAGGACTACATGGCATAGCTTAGTGCTACAGACAAGTGGAGGCACTATATATAGTATAAACACTTTGTGGTGAGAACTAATCACCACAGCCTGAAATACATGCTTGATTAGAGAGTTACTTCAACAATCCAACAAAAGGGCTTATCAAGTTGTTAGGCTTAGACAATGAAGTTACGTTCAAGAGAGGGGATGAGAACCGAGTTGCTGATACTCTTTCCAAACAATTCGAATGGGTGCAAGAAGAAGAAACAATTTCCTTGCTTTCTAAATTAAAAGCTATTAGCTCATCAGTTCCAACTTGGGTGAAAGACATCACAACTATTTATAAAGCTGATACGTTAGCTTCCAATATTATTACTCGTCTAGTGGTAGACTTACAAGGTCCTAATCTGTGGCACTATCAATCTGGGATCTTGTGAAAGAAAGGAAAAATCTATGTGGGATCTACTAGCACACTAAGACAACAACTACTGCAAGTTTTTCATAGCTCATCATTAGGGGTTCATTCATGTTAGTTAGGAACACTTAAGAGGTTATCTTAGGTGTTTTATTGGGCCTCTTATGAAACAAATGACAATCAATATTTTTTTGCAGAATGTGATATCTATCAGAAGAGTAAGGATGAGACTATAGCATATCCTGGTCTTTTTCAACCACTTTCTATTCCCAACCAAGAAGGGACTCATATTAGTAGGATTTTATAGAGTGGTTGCCTAAGTCTCAAGGAAAGGATGTCATTTTCGTGGAAGTTGACATGTTCACAAAATCAGCACATTTCATAGCCCTATCTCATCCTTATACTGCAACGATTGTGGTTGATAAGTTTTGGAAGAGGGTTCAGACCTTACATGGTACCCTACTTCTATAGTTACTGATAAAGACAAGGTGTTTCTTAGCAATTTTTGGCAAGCTTTGTTCAAACTAAAAGGGGTTCAATTATCTTATAGCTCTGCACCACCCGCAAACAGACGGCCAAACAAAGAGGGTGAACAACTGTATTAAAACTTATTTGAGGTGTATGACTAGCAGCAAACCTAGTAATTGGAAGATGTGGCTATATTTTGCTGAATGGTGGTAAAACACCATCTTCCATAGTAGTCTTCAATGTACCCCTTTTGAAGCCTTGTATGGTTATTCTTCACCTCAACTGTCTTTTGGGCCTCTCTTAGACACTGTGGTTCCTGCTGTTGAAGATGTGATTATGCACCGACAACAAATGCAACAATTATTAAAAGACAATCTCCACAAGGCTCGGGAGAGGATGAAGTATTTTGTTGAACAACAGAGAACTGAAAGGGAGTTCCAAGTTGGTGATATGGTGTATTTGAAGTTGCAACCCTATCGGCAAACTTCCTTAGCTCTGAGGAAGAACCTTAAGTTGAGTTCAAAATATTATGGTCCTTATCAGGTGATCAACAGGATTGGACTAGTTTCTTACAAGCTAGCTCTTCCACCTTGTTCTAAGGTTCATCTTGTCTTTCATGTTTCACTTTTGAAGAATAAGGTTGGTTCTAGAGTGGTGGTTCAATCAACCCTACCCATGACTAATGGTGAAGGCCAATTCCTTGTCAAGCATGTTGCCATTTTGCAGAGGCAGCTGGTATAGAGGGAAAATTCAACTGTAGTTAAACTTCTGATCCAATGGTTTAGCTTGCCTCCTGAAGATGCCAATGGGGAGGATTTTGACTTCATCAAGGTTAAATTTCCAGAGTTCATAGCTAATCCTTGAGGGCAACGATTATTTGATGCAGTCGGGTATGTTTTGTTTTCAAATAAAGAGCAAATAAAGTTCTGTAGTTATTAGGATTCGATATGGGGCCGGAGGAGTAATAACAATCTATTCAATAGACTATTGCGATTGGAAGTTGTTTAATGAGCTTGAAGGGCTACGATGTTGTCAGCTCAGATGAGGTGGTTATAAGGCTAACAACCAGGAGAGAAGAAAGCTAACAAATCAATTGATATTTTTCTCATTTCTTCTCTCTTTCCAGATCTATTTCTTCTTCTTCTTCTTCTTCTTATCTTCTTCTGCAAATATCAAGCTCATCTATGACATCCCAGTAAAGTAGTTCAATTCATTACTCGTATTTCTATTCTTAGTTGTAATAGTTCGAAGTTTTATTAATACAAATCAGAAAATTGTCCCAAAAAAAGTTATTGTTGATTTTATTCTAGTTCAGATCTTGACAGTTTCATGTGGAATTCGACCCTGACCTCTTACATTGGGTTATTATATTGCTAACGATCGCCTACTCATTGACTTGTAAGACGAATAATTGAGTGTTTTCACCCTTCTAGGGTTGCTGAGGTGCATGTGTCGATTTTTAGGAGTGCTCCCAGCTTTCTTCCTACTCTTTCTAGGATGCTTTTGTCATATAATTCAGAAATTGTGCAAGTTTGATTCATATCATGATGTTAATTTTGGTTGATTCTTGAGGGGAGAAGTTTTGTTCCCATCTTTTGGCAGAGAGTAAACTGTCTATAATTAACCATGTCTTTGCAGAAGAAATCTTGCTATGTGGAAGCCCCACCCTAGATCAATTAGAGTTAGCGCTTCGGTGGGTTTCCAGAGTTCTGTTAGTTTTATTTTGAGGTATTTATGTGCTATTTTGTTTCCTATGAGCTTGATGATGACTAGGTTTTTTAGGAGAGATAGATTTTTTTTCCTCTTCCTCGGTGAGGCTTATTTTGGTTTCTTTTTCAGTTTCGTTGCTCTCTTCCAGTTCTTTGTCTGTCCCCCTACTTTCATAGTTGTGATTGAATTCGAGTTGTTTATCCATTAGGAATTCCGCGAAGGAGTTCTTGGGAGGTTGGTCTTCCTCCATTTTTTCTTTCTCATTGGCTGGTTTCGATGGATCCTGTGTTGATGTAGGTGAAGTAACAGTGATGGGGTAGGGTGTCATGGTCATATCTCCCGGATGGGTCTTTTCCTAGAGAGAACTTAAAGATATTGAGAAAAAGATTTAATACATGAATTACTTACATTTATGGATACATATTTCCTAGGTTATATGTATCATTTTGGATAAAAATGTATCCATTAATTTGAACATTTAACATATTGACTTTTAAAGTAACTAGTATATGTACCCACACGTTGCGCGAAAAATACTAAGTATGTATTCATAATAAGAGAATATTACTTAGAAAATTCAGTAGTCATAAAAGAGCATAAAAAAATTTTGCTTTTGTTATATTCGTATAATTTATAATCCTCTTGCTAAAAAAATACAGTATCGACACTCATTATATGTTTCAAGCAAAAATATAAAATTTCAAGATGAAATAACGTAATGATTATACTTTGAATTTAATTAGACAATAAATTCTTTGAATGTCGATAAAAGTAAAATAATATTATTCTTACGATCTTCTTATCAATAGTCTCTTTGCTGATAAGTATATTGATTTGAAAGCTTTGTGAGTATTTGCGAAAACAATTTTGTGCCGCAAGATATCTCGAATGCATCTTAGAAAATTAACTGAAGTTATTATTGCAGGTATATTTTGAAATTCTATAAAATAAGTCAATTATTTTTAATAAAAGATGCATATTGAATATAAAGAATATAGTCTTAATCAATGGTCCATGATCAATGTTAGACAATATTAATTTGATAGATCCAATTAGTCCTAACCACTTTTAATTTAAAATTTAATATATTTATATAAATTACGTTAACTACTTCCAATTCTAGAAAATAAGAAATTGTGATTTTCATTTAAGTTGCAATCTAAAGACG
>JAJOOE010009983.1:0-32097 GCA_036250405.1 Solanum raphanifolium | reverse complement strand
GTATATGTTGTTCAGGTCGATTAGAAGGTGCAGAAATAGCTAGAACTGAATGCGGAAAGTATGGAAAAACATCTCGTAATGTATTTAACCAGAAAATATATTATGCTCCTGCGGAAGTATCTACTCGTTACGGAATCTCAACACAGTCTCAAGGTAGTGTTGCACAAGGAGGTAATGGGACTCTTGCATGTGCTAAGTGTGGTAGGAACCACTCAAGGACGTGTCGTGATGGCTCCACTGGCTGCTTCAAGTGTGGCCAGAATGGTCATTTTATGAGAGAGTGTCCTGAGAACAGGCAAGGTAATGGTAATGAGGGCAATAGAGCCCAGTCTTCTTCAGTTGATACGCCAGACAGAGCAACATCTAGAGGAGCTACTTTAGGGGCAGGCGGAGGAGGAAACCGTCTTTATTCCATCACTAGTCGCCAAGAAAAAGAAGATTCGCTAGATGTTGTCATTGGTATGATCTAAGTCTTTAACTTTAATGTTTATGCTTTGCTAGACCCAGGAGCGAGTTTATCCTTTGTAACTCTGTATGTTGCGATGAATTTTAATGTTCTTCCTGAGCAATTTAGTGAACTCTTCAGTGTTTCTACACATGTTGGTGAGTTTATTCTAACAGCGAGAGTCTATCGTGATTGTCATGTTTCCATCAATCACAAGAACACCATGGCCGATTTAGTTGAATTAGACATGGTAGATTTTGATGTCATTCGTTGTATGGACTGTCTTCATGCCTGTTATGCCTCAGTTGATTGTATAACTCGAGTTGTCAAGTTTCAATTTCCAAATGAGTCAGTCTTAGAGTGGAAAAGTAGTTCAGCAATGCCTAAGGGTCGTTTCATTTCGTACCTAAAGGTGAGAAAGTTAGTTTCCAAGGGATGTGTCTATCACTTAGTCCGAGTTAATGACTCTAGTGTTGAGATACCTCTTATTTAGTCAATTTCAGTAGTAAAAGAGATTCCAGATGATCTTCCCGGAGTCCTTCCTGAGAGAGAGATAGACTTCGGTATAAATGTTCTCTCAAACACTCGTCCTATATCTATTCCGCCATACATAATGGCACCAGCAGAATTAAAAGAGTTGAAAGAATAGGTGAAAGACCTCCTTGATAAGGGCTTTATTCGACCAAGTGTCTCACCTTGGGGCGCTCCGGTCTTGTTTGTGAGGAAGAAGGATGGTTCCCTTAGGATGTGTATAGATTACCGTCAGTTTAACAAGGTTACCATCAAGAATAAGTATCCTCTTCCGAGAATTGATGATATTTTTTATCAGATTTAGGGTGCCACTTGTTTCTCTAAGATAGACCTCAGATCTGGCTACCATCATTTAAGAGTAAGGGAATGTGATATTCCAAAGACAGCTTTCAGAACCCGTTATGGTCATTATGAGCTCCTGGTTATGTCCTTTGGTTTAACCAATGCACCTGCAACATTCATGGACCTTATGAATAGAGTATTCAAACCTTATTTATATATGTTTGTTATCGTATTCATTGATACATATTAATCTATTCGAGGAATGAAGAAGATCATGCTAGTTATCTCAAAATAGTTCTCCAAACTCTAAGAGATAGAGAGGTGTATGTCAAGTTATCTAAGTGCGAGTTTTGGCTTGAGTCTGTGGCATTCTTAGGCCAGATTGTGTTTGGAGAGGGAATTAAAGTTGATACTCAAAAAATAAAAGCAGTGCAGAATTGACCTAGACCCACATGTCCAACTGACATTACGAGTTTCTTAGGTTTGGTCGGCTATTATAGAAGGTTTGTGGAGGGGTTCTCATCTATTTCATCCCCTTTGACCAAGTTGACTCAGAAAATAGTGAAGTTTTAATGGTCTGAAACTTGTGAGAAAAGCTTTCAGGAATTAAAAAAGAGGTTGACTATTGCCCAAGTATTGACCTTACCAGAAGGTACGCAAGGCTTTGTCGTATATTGTGATGCGTCCAGAGTTGGTTTGGCTTGTGTGTTAATGCAGAATGGCAACGTTATAGCTTATGCCTCTAGACAGCTGAAAGTTCATGAGAGGAACTACCCAACCCATGATCTAGAGTTGGTTGTTGTAGTATTTGCTTTGAAAATATGGAGTCATTATCTTTATGGTGTTCATATGGATGTGTTCACCGATCACAAGAGCCTTCAGTATGTGTTTAGTCAGAAATAGCTTAATCTCAGGCAAAGGAGGTGGTTAGAATTACTCAAGGATTATGACATGAATATTCTTTATCACCCAGGTAAGGCTAATATTGTTGATAATGCCTTGAGCAGATTGTCTATGGGTAGTACCGCTCATTTTGAGGAAGATAAGAAAGAGTTAGCAAAAGAGGTGCATAGACTTGCACGACTAGGAGTTTGACCAATGGATTCCATAGAAGGAGGAGTAGTGGTGATGAATGGGGCTGAATCATCATTAGTGTTAGAAGAAAAAGAGAAGCAAGACCAAGATCCTTTATTGCTTGAGGCAAGTGTTCATAAGAAAAAAGTGATGGCTTTTGAACAAGGGGGAGATGGTGTTTTGAAGTATCAAGGTAGATTGTGTGATTGATTTCAAGGGTAATTGGGATGATCACCTACCTCTCATTGAATTTTCTTATAACAATAATTACCACTCTAGCATCCAGATGGCTTATTATGAAGCTCTTTATAGGAGAAAATACAGATCTCCTATTGGATGGTTTAAAGTTGGTGAATCTAGGTTGATAGGACCAGACTTAGTTCATCAAGCTAGGGAGAAAGTGAAAGTGATTCAAGAAAGGTTGAAAACATCGCAAAGTCATCACAAATCCTATACTGATGTTAGGAGAAGGGAGTTAGAGTTCGAAGTAGATGATTGGGTTTACTTGAAAGTTTCACCCATGAAGGGTGTTATGAGATTTGGTAAGAAAGGGAAACTTAGCCCCCAGTATATTAGTCCTTACCGGATATCAAAAAGGGTTGGAAATGTAGCTTATGAGTTAGAGCTACCACAAGAGTTAGCAGTGGTTCATCCGGTATTTCACATTTCCATGTTCAAGAAGTGCATGGGAGATCCTTCACTTATCATACCAACTGAAGATATTGGTATCAAGAATAACTTATCTTATGAGGAGATTTCGATTCAGATTCTAGATCGTCAGGTTCGCAAGTTGAGGACTAAGGAAGTAGCATCAGTCAAAGTTCTTTGGAGGAGCCAGTTTGTTGAGGAAGCTACTTGGGAAGCTGAAGAAGATATGAAGAAGAGGTATCCACATGTCTTTGAAACCAGAGAAATTCTAGATCAAGGTATTAACTCTCTTCTTAGTACTCTTTAATTTATAAGTTGGCATGTTGTAATTGCATTGCTTGTTGGGTGTTTGAGCTGAATGTTAGATGTTGAACCCTTATCCTACTAAGAGTAATCTCATTCGAGGACGAATGTTCCAAGGGGGGATATTGTAACATCTCGCTAATTGAAAGAATTAGAAATAGTTAGAATTGGAAATAGTCATTTTTGGAAAGAATAAAAAAATCTGGAAAATTTGTTAAGTATGTCAAGTTGAGTTTTTTGGCCAACTTAAAATGACCATAACTCCTATCTCAGGATGAGTTAGGTGTGCTTCTAGATACCGTAGGAAATATTTTGAAATTATCTTTCCAACGCCGCCGAGTTTGCGCGATTTCGAGTTCGTATGAGTGAGATATGCCCATTGAAAGTTGGGTTGTTCAATTAAGGAAAGTCTAATCCGGGTTTTAGAAGGGCATTATGGTCTTTTCCATAACCTATGACTTAATTTTGTTTTTGGTAATTAATTGGGGTCTAAACTAATAGGATTCAATTTACGCTTTTAGAATATTGAGTTAGGGTTTTAGAGAAGAGAAAAATAAAAGAGGAGAATAGAGGAAAAGGAGCAAGAATCGTCAAGATCTTCAAGAATCGCTTGTGGATTTTGTCAAGGGGTGATCCCTACGAGGTATGTGAGTTCACACAGCGTTGGGTTCATTCACCAACGCGCCAATTTATTTCAATATCATTTTCTTCCTAAAAGATTGAGACTTTGATGTTCTTGAGTTATATTCTTGAATTGGTTTCGTTCTTGAATTTGGGATGAGATTGAGGAGTTCTTGAGAGTTTAAGGTCGATTTTTAGAGTTTTTTTGAGTTAGATTCTTGTGTACATACACTGGGTATCTGAATCTAAAGGGAATTTGAGAAAAAGAACCGAGTTTAGGCGAATTGGGGTCAGAAAATGAAAAAGGAAAAAGTCGACAGAATCTGGGTGCCAGGTCTGCTTCGTAGACCTGTTCCTTAGATTGGGAAAATCCTCCCCCGCGTCGTGGAGCGTACACAGACCGTTCTGCCTCAACAAAATTATTTTCACGATGAAAAATTTAAATACATCTCCACGTCGCGGACTAGTTTCTAGACAGTGATTTCTTGATTTTTTTTCTCATGTTTAACTATCTAAAAACACTCCTAAACATCATGAGATCTTTCCTATCACAAATCACAATCCTTGAATCCATAATTCAGTTAAAGGAAAGTTAAGATTCAAGTCAAAAGAAGTTAAGAGCCAAGTCAAGAGAAGTTCATAGAGTCTTCCGAAAGTCTTTTACAAATATTTTAACTTTGTTATAAGACTTGAGTTTTGAATTGAGCAAAGAGTAAAGTTTGAAGTTCATTTCTTCAAAAGAGTATATCGGTATTATGTATTCCCAAAGAGTAAAATGTTTTCACATTTAAAGAAGAAAGGAAACCTTCATTTCCAAAAGAGCATTTGAGCTAGTTTTCAGTTAAAGAGTAAATGTTTTCACATTTAAAGAAGAAAGGAAACTTTGATTTCCAAAAGACCCTTTGAGCTAGTTAGTTAAAGAGTAAATGCTTTCACATTTGAGCAAGAAAGGGAACATCGATTCCAAAAGGGCATTTAAGCTAAGTTTTGAGTAATTATCTCAAACCAAAGAAAGAAGTTATGTTTTTAAACATATGAGCTGGTATATTTTAGGAGTAGTATTGAGCACCGATATGGGGCAGAGTTCAGATAACTCACAGCCCCCATAAACCATGTAGCCATCATAGGTAGAGAGGATCATACTTTTTAGATGACTACTCAGTGCTTTTTAGCATAGACTAGTGGATCCACTTAGTTAAGACGTTCTATATGACGACAAAGTATAGGACAGTTCTGGCAGCGTGGCCAATATGTTATATCACCACTTAGGCTCATAGTGGTGGTTGTCGATTAGAGAAACTCTCACATAAAACTATATTACTTTATTATATGAGTAAAGTTGAGTTTGTTATTGCATTTTCTTTAACAAACTAAGTTGTTTTCTACTGTTTTAAAGGCTTTCTATATAATGCATGTGTTTTATTGCTTTATATTGAGTTAAGTTGTTAATGAGTTGAGTAAAGCCAAGGTAAGCGTTTCTTTCAGATTTCTTTCATGCTTATGTTATGTTTAGTATTACCCTCGCATACTCGTACATTCAATGTACTGATGTCATTTGTCCTGCATCGTTTTATGATGCAGACACATGTAACCAGGATTAGCATCCAGCGCATCGTTGATCCAGTTGAGCACTCGGAGTCTGGTAGTGAGCCTCTTTGCTTTTTGGAGGATCCCTTTTATTGCTTTCAATATTTTAGTTCAGTAGGATGTCGTGGGTCTTGTCCCGACGTCCATCTCAGTTTTAGAGGCTTTATAGATAGACAGTCAGTTAGTTCATTTGTCTTTACCTTATTATTGGTTTATGTTCAGATTGGAGTTGCCACTTTGGCTAAGTTAAATATTTATTTCTAAAACATTATGAGTTTAGTTTGAGACAGTTGAGTTATCTTGCATTTGAGTTCTTTTCTTAATGCTTAAAGTCTTTCACTGAGTAAGTAAGTCAAGCCAAGGGTTCGCTTGAGGCCAGCAATGGTTCTCGAATGCCAGTCTCGCCCAGGGAGTAGGCTCAGGGCGTGAACCAAAAACCTTGGCCTTTTTAACTAGATCCATATAGCTCAAGTAGGTGATGCACCTACTTGGTCCTTTGGACTGGTCAATAAGTCAAAGTAGGTGATGCACCTACTTGTCACCTACTAGCTTAGTTAAGTCAAGCAAGCAGCTCACTTATTTTATTCCATTTTCTAAATATTAATCTCTTTTTCTTCAACTTAGCACTTAACTTTCAAGTTTAAGCTCAATTACCACCTTAGCGTCTCAAGTTTAAATATTTCTGTTGGAGTTATAACTTGCAGTACACATGCTTAAACATGCAAGGCATCACATCACCTTCTGAGATAGTTTAAACCAACACTAATCATATAAGAAACATGGTCCCTCACCTATACTATAAAGTTATGTCTAGTATCACAAGAATAGAACAAGCATATGCGTAATATGGGTTGTTACACCTTAGGGCGCGGTGCCTCAAGGCGGGAGGTGGGGTGAGGGTGGGGGGAGGGGGAAAGACCAGGGCTCAGTGCCTCGAGGCAGGGTGCCTCGAGGTGGGGTGGGCTCAGGGCGCAGTGCCTCAAGGTGGGGGGTGGGGGTGGGGGTTGGGGGGTGGAGGGCCTCGGGGCATGGTGCCTCGACGCGGGGTGGGGGGCCTCGGGGAGCGGTGCCTCGAGGTGTGGGGTGGTTGGTGCGCCTCAGGGTGTGCTACCTCGAGGTGGGGAGTCGCGGTGGGGGGCCTCGAGATGCGGTGCCTCGAGACAGGGGGTGGGGGGCCTTGGGGTGCGGTACCTCAAGGCGGGAGGTGGGGGGCCTCCGGGAGCGGTGCCTCAAGGCTGAGGATGAGAAGCCTGAGGGAGCGGTGCCTCGAGGCGGGGGTAGGGGGCCTCAGGGGGCGGTGCCTCAAGGCGGGAGGTGGGGGGGACCTCAGGGAGCGGTGCCTCGAGGGTAGGGGGATCAGGGCGCAGTGCCTCAAGGCGGGGGTGGCAATGGAAGGGGGCCTCAAGGTGCGGTTCCTCGAGGCATGGAGGCAGGGGTGGGGGTGGAGGGCCTCAGGGCACGGTGCATCGAGGGGGCCACGGTGCATTGAGGGGGGCGCGGTGCATCAAGAAGGGGGCTCAGGGAGCGGTGCCTAGAAGCCGGGGGCGGGGGGGTCTCGAGGCGGGGGTTGGGGGACCTCGAAGCGGGGAGTGGGAGGGCCTCGGGGAGCGATGCCTCCAGGTAGGGGGTGGAGGGCCTCGGGGCAAGGTTCCTGGAGGAAGAGGTGGGGACGGGAGGGGGCCTCGGGGTGCGGTGCCTCGAGGCGCGGGGTGGGGGGGCCTCGGGGTATAGTGACTCGAGGCGGGGGGTGGGAGTGGGGGGCCCTCTGGGTTCGGTGCCTCAAGGATAGGGTGGGAGGGCTCAGTGCCTCGAGGTAGGGATGGGTGGGCTTGGTGCCTCGAGATAGGGATGGGTGGGCTCGGTGCCTCGATGAGGGGTGGGAGGCTCGGGGCGCGATGCCTCGAGGCGGGGGTGGTGGGCCTCGGGGTGCGATGCCTCGAGGCGGGGGGTGGGGTGGGAGGATCTCGTGGCGCGTCGCCTCGGGACGAGGGTGCCTCAAGTTAGGAACCCCTACACGAATTTCCTCAAGAAATCTCGCCAAAGCTCTCAAAGTATTGAAACACCTTGGTTTGACCCTAGAAACTCATTCGTAAACCATTATACATGATCTAATAGTGTAAGAACTAATGAAATCATCAGATTTCTGAAAAAAGATCGTTTAGTCAAAATTATTCCTCTCCTTTTAGAAGTTACATCCTAATGATCATTTACACAATATAATCTTGAGACCCAAACTAACCACCCTACTAGCCTAAACTCGACATTCCAAAATCAACGGAACTGACAGAATCACCATCTGTCGCTCAGTTCTCAAATGTTGACCAAAGTCAACTCTCTCAATATGAATCACCACAAAAGTCTCAAAACCACTAAATCACTCATGAGCGCTTCTTTGAGGACCATGCCAATCAACCTCACACCAAAATAAAGCATAACATAAGTACGAAAGAGGACAAAATAGTCATTTTTTAGAAAAAGAAAAATTTTGCGAAATGAAATGTTACACTAAGATACCTATTAGTATGTGTGGTGTATTGATACTTTTCTTGATGTACCTTTTTGTTGGGTGCAAGTATGTTTCAGGTTGTTCGAAGTGTGGGAATGACAAATATTTATTCATCAGCTTCTATCTACACTTTCCTCTAGTTGAACTTCTGTTTTTTTTTTTGTGTGTGTATTCTACGTAGAAGCGCTTGTACATGTCTAGACTAGATCTTTGAAAAGTGTCGAGAGGTTTTTGTAAATTAAAGTTAGTGTTTCTTTCTGGTTGATGTAATATGTGTATTTCAGATGTATTTCTTTTTTTTAAAAAAATTATAAAAGGGGAATAAGTTGCAAAAAATTGCCTATTGAATAAGAATCGAGTAGTTGTTAGTACTATTCAATAAATTGAGGCATGCCGATACATTTTCCACTCCTAAGTGCACTACGAGATAAAATAATTAGGAAGAGTAAAAGAAAAATAAATGTCAAATAATGATGAAGCCAAAATTGTGAACCTATATTAAGTTGGTATTTACACATAGGATTTGGAGTCTCAATTTGATATTTTGATTTGTAATAAATTTTTGTTTGTAAAACTTTAGCTTCAATTCTCAAGTTTTCTTAAAGAACAGGATTTCAAATTTCAAATTGTAGTTTTAATCATTTTTTAAAAAAAATTTAATTTGACCCATAAATTTAATTTTATAAAAACAAAAAATTCATCATTTTAAAATTTGTAAAAACAAAAAAAATAATTATTTTGTAAAATGTAACTATTATTGTTGATTGGTAGATCTTTGTAAGATTTTGTGTTCTAAAATTTGTAATATTATGTAATTAGAAACATTTATTTATAAAAAAGAACATAGAGATTTGTGATTTATTAACGTGGCGTCTTAGAATAGTCGATACTTGTTATGAATTATTGTTTGCTCATCTGATAAGATTGTATTAGAATTGGAGAAATTTTGATACTTTTCACAAATTATGTACGCTTTCATATCTATGGGGAAAAAATACTACTTAAAAATTCAAATTATATATTCTAATAAAATTTCAACTTTAAGTCACTTAATTGAAATCACCTCCAAACGAGCCTACAAGAGAATTATACTCATTATGCTGATATTTATGATTAATAATAATATAATACTTAAAATTATTGTTAATAAATTTAGACAATGAACTACATGTATATATTAGTTTGTTTTTTCATAGATATTAACTATTATAATCTATTTTCTAAATATGCTAATGTTTTTCTATGTATGCTTTACAATATCATTTAACAACAAATTGAATCTTGAAATTATTCAATAAATTTGTATATTTATGATTAGGTTTGTCAACTGATATCTTCGTATACTAATTTAATTAGAAAGGGAAAAAATATCTATAAGAACAAACTTGATGTTGACAGTGGAAAATTTATTTTTATTCACTATATAATTGTGGATCAAATTGAATTATTTGCCTCGAACAAATATCATATTCTTCATCTCAATTTATTTGTTCTATTATTTTTATAAAACTTCACTTTAAAAAAATGTTTTTTTCCTTTTTTAGTAATTCAATTTGCCACATAACATATTTAAGACCACAAGATTAATGAACATTTTGATTTACATTTTTATGTATTTAACATAATTTTAATTTAATATTACAAGGTTCAAATTTTTCTTTACTTTATTAAACTCGTGCCGAATTTAAATATGATAAATAAATTGAAATGAAGAGAGTAACAATAAGAAATCTAGTTACTTGTTCACAAAAATTATTGATCTTATGTCCATAATTGAAATATTTTTCTTTATCGACTATCAATTTTTTCCTCAAAGTAGTTACTTATCAACGGATTGCTGCCGAGAAAAGTATTGAAAACACCCCTAAACTAAATGTGAATTATTTGTTTCATCCAGGATATATACTTTTACACCGGACAATTCTAATTTCTACAACTCAACCAAACATGCTCGGTGATGAAATATTTTCATATTTGTCAAGGAGGGGAAGTTTTTACCCACTTTTTTTTGTTAGAAATTTGTCCACATGCACTTCACATATTCCAGTATAATTTAGATTATGTAGAACAAGACCGTGGAACTGGAAGAAAATTGTGTGAACGGATTTGCTCGTGGTTGAAGTTGCTATCTGTGATAGCGTTCACGCTTCAAGAGATAATAAACATCAATCAATTTTATGTTTGATTAAAATCTATAATTATGTGTTATCCATATTACATTCAAATTATCCTAACTATTTACTTATGTTGCTTATTTTTATATTCCAACAATATCTTCATTTATAATGGACAAAATGGAACTATTTTGGAGGATATTTTATGTATTTTTCCAAACTACTATATACACCCTCACCCTTTACATAAAGCATAAAGTATTAAAGAGGTCATCATTACTCCTCAAGAAAAGGTGAAAACACAAACCTTTTAATATCTCACAATCACGACAATGCGCCTAAAGTGTTTTTACTCCTTTTTCAATTAATACTTCTCTTGAGTTTTTCTTTTTTTCAATCCGGTGTCTTCAAAGCCTATGATAAAAGAGGGGTGTCAATGATTGTAATAAAATAAAAACAATTATAACAAGGCTAGTAAGGCTTGAACATGCGACCTCATAAATTTTTATCAACCCCTTAATCAATAGAGTAAACCTTCAACTTGTTTTAAGAGGTGACAATACTTGTATATATATTTATTAAATTAAAATTTAACCTCTATATGTAATTTTCCGGCGAAGGGGTGTCGCTTGACACCTCTTGACCAAGGATGGCTCCGCCGCTGGTAACCACATCTACTGCATCATCCTTTGATGGTTCCAACTCAAGTTTTGATAATTTAAAACTTGAAACCAATACTATAATATGCCTTTTCATTGATTGGTGAACCTAAAGTATATGCTCATCTTTTTTTGACTATTAATTTATATCTCTAATAATGCAAAGTGGAGTACAAGCTAGATTATTTGTGTTTGTTTACCCCACTTGTTTTTTTTTATAAATGGAATAGAATAATTTAATTAGTAATTGATTAAGAAATTTGTCAATAATTCATATTGATCAATGAAAGAGCAAACTATTGATTCATGCACTTAATGAACTAATTAAATTTTTTTGGGTGTACTGGTATTTTATGGTAGTGGGTTACTAACTGATCTTGGCATATAAATTAGAAACATCACTACCTTTATGAAGACAACATTATGATTATTTCTTTAATCATAATGTACATTGACAAAAGAATAATGTACATTGGGAAATGGGAGGTCTCCATAAATATACTTATTTAAAGAACAAAAGAAAACATTAATTTAATGAAATTGAACAAAAATGCTCTCAGTTATCAGTTTGGTCTAAAAATTTCCTTATTCTTAATAGTTTGGTCTAAATTCTCTACGGCTAATAGTTTGATCCAAAAATATCCTATTGTTACTTAATAGGTCAAAAATACTTTTTTCCTAATAAATATATTAGTATTCTTTTTCTTTTAAACATACTCCACTCCTAATAAAAATATTACTATTAAAGAATTCAATTCTTTGTTTCTTTTATTTCATTTTAACTAATAGTAAATAAGTAGAAAATATTTTTTTCTTCTTACTCACTTTAACAATTAAAACAGAATAGCTCTACATATTCAGAATTGAAGTAAGATAAGTATTTTCTAATTAAAAAAGGTCATCATTAGGAAAATAATATTTTTAAAAAGAAAAGAAATATTATAATATTCGGAAAGGGGCATTTGATAGAGTGCTCTTCATTTGTACTTCACTCCTATTATTTATGAGGAATCTGATAACCTACTTTTTCCCAACACAAAATAAACATAACATATCTATACATCACTCACCTATATCATATACTATATTTTTTTGTTAAGTGCTTAAGGAATTTGTGGACCAAAATAACATCAAAAAAGTTAATAGTGTTTAGTTTCAAAGGGTTATATTAATGTGAATGATTCCAAGAAATTTATCTAAGCTTATATAATTATATATAGTAGAACTTATTGAGATCTAATGTGTAATTCTTCTTTTATAAGTTATAAATATTGATGAGTGATGACATCATATGATATGGTTGTATGTAATATAATTACTCACTATGAGTCTAGCTAGATTGATCTCGATCAAAGAAAATGAAGAATTATCATTAATTTAGTTAAGCCAAATGCTTTACGAAAATATTTTGCCTAACTAAACCCTAAAATAGAAAAATCTACTCAAAGAAAGTGAATAATTAAGTTGATCAATCACTCACATAGCATGATGTTGAGTTGAAAATGCTTTTAAGGATTGAGTTTGGATATAAATTTTTACTAAGGTCAACTTCAAACAAGCATCCTCCTACAATAAGAACAATTATGTAGCCCACAGGCCACAACCAATAGGGATGATTTTCCCAAGGCTAGAAAGAAAATTATTCATTGAGGTAAGTTTTTTCATCTAACTTCCTTGTTTATTAATCCGTTAACACTTTAGAATCATTAGAAGTTTAGAACGATTGTTAATGGTGGAATTGTGTCTTAGAACCCTAGGTTAATGAAATTGTAGGGGAAATCTTATCACCTATAGAATTGCTTCTAGTTTTTAAACTAATGCTCCCTAGCAAGAGATTATTGTTCTAAAAAAGAATTGTGGTAGTTGGGAATCTTGAGTTCAATAAAGATGGGACCTTTCGTAGAAATCTCACTATGGAGAAATCAAGGATTGTATTGATAAAAATAATGTTTAGTTACAAGCTCTTTATATAGGAGAAGAGTCTTATTCTAGCTATACTAGGAATTCTACTACCACACAAATATAGTATTTACACGAGTAGTATTATACTATAACTCAAATACCTTATCTTAGTCGAATCCTACACCATACAGTAGCTTAGTCGTACATAACTTAGAATTTAGTAGTCTAGTCCTAGTATGACTCCAACTCTAACTCGTCAGCCAGCTTCAATGGACCTGTTACTTTGACATGTTCCATCAGGCTTCAGGCTTCCTTCAACACTTTTAGCATTGGGGGTAGAAACTCCATTGATTGAGATAATGTGAGTACCATAGATCTAATTAATGATTGAATGACCCTTGGGTAATATTGTAGACCATGAATATTGATATAATTAGTGAATCCGAATTCTCAAAGCATTTATTTAAAAAGTTAATGATTAATTACTCATATTGTTGCTTGTTTATTAGATATTCAACGTTCAAAGGCATGAACGTTAGGAAAAAATATTTGTGGAGTACCTTGTTTGTTTCAAATTTTTATTCGAGGCAGAATATGATTTATTTTTATGTATAAACTCTAATAATGACATGTAGATTCATTGTAGAATTGATGGAAACAACATGAATAGACGACCTACAGACATGGTATTTCAAAAGATAATATATATCTTAAATATTCAATTTAATATTATTTATAAAGGCTCTTATTAGTTTAATATAAATTTTTAATTTTAAATAATTTATTTTTACTTTTAAAATTCAATATAACCTTATGAATTATGATTACACTTTGTGCAACCAAACAACACACTTACAATTATATTGTAATTATATTGTGACAAACAAACAAATCAGCATAATTACTAGATTGTGTAATTACTAGGCTGATAATTACTGCTCTAATAATTACACCAATTCTAATTATCTGATGGCTTTCCAAACAGACCCTTAATTGAATTATAAAGGGAAAAAAATATCTATAAAAACAAACTTGATGTTGACAGTGGAATATTTATTCACTATAATAAATGTGGACCAAATTAAATTATTTGCCTACAATAAATATAATATAATTTCTTCATCTCAATTTGATTGTTCTATTTTTTTTTTTAAATCTTGTTTCTAAAGAACATCTTTTTTTTTTATTTAGCAACTCTTTAATTTCACGTTTCCACATAACATGTTTAAGATCAGAAGATTAAAAAATATTTTAATTTACATTTTTATGTATTTAACATAATTTTCATTTCATAGTACAAGGTTCAAAAGTTTTCTTTACTTTATTAAACTCGTGCCAAATTAAAATATGATAAATAAATTGAAATGAAGAAAAGAATAATAATAAGAAATTTAGTTACTTGTTCACAAAAATTATTGATCTTATATCCACAATGAAATATTTTTCCTTATCGACTATCAATTTTTTCCTCAAAGTAGTTACATATCAACAGATTGTTGCCAAGAGGAGTATTGAAAACACCTATTTGTTCATCTTCGAACTATTGACAGTCTTAAAACACTCATTTACTTAACTAACTGAACTTAAATACACTCCCGATCTTGCAACATGAATGAAATACACCCCTAAATTTTCGGCACACTTCTCACGGCTTTTAATAAGAGTTGCATGTTCTTAACAAGAGTTTGAAACCACTTGCTATGTCATGTGGCAGATCGGGGAAGATCGAGGGTGTATCTAAGTCTAGTTAATCAAGTAGATAGATGTTTTAAGGCTGTTAATAATTAGGAACCAAATTAATAACTCACACCTAATTTAGATTGTTTTCAACACTTCTCTGCTTCAACCTCTAATTCCCTCTTATAAGAGAAAATAAATAAATAAATATTTCCTCTTTTTAATTTAAAATTTGAAAGAAATAAGTTATTGACAATGACAAAGACCAATATTTGTGGAGGGGTAGAAATGTAATCTTCCAAAAAGAAAATGATTGAAAATGTTGAAGTTATTATTTGTGATGTGTTTATATTCTCCTCCTCCATTGAAAAACCAGAGTTGTGCTCCTCTTCTCAGTGAGGGAGAACCAGAAAAAAGTGTAGAGAGAGAAACTTCTGCTTTCTCCTCTCTCTCTCTCTCTCTCTCTCTCTCTTTCTCTTTCCTTTCTCTATCTATATGTATAGATAACTCTGTATTTGGTGAAGGATAAAAAATACATAGTGAGACAGAAACAAAGTAAGGAGATTGAGCAAAAACAAAACCATAAAGATTCAGTTTTTTTTTCTGTTTTTGAGAGATTTAAGAGAACCCCATTAAAATTTAATCTATTTCTCTATCTGGGTGTGTGTTAAAATGGCTGAAGGGAAAGGAAACAAGAAGAGATTGTCTATAAATCTTTCCCTTTTTGCCCTCGCTGATAACAGCAGCAGCAATAAATCTCCTAAGAAGTTTGAGGACCCAAATGGTGCTGTTGTTGGACTTGGAATTGTGGCAGCTATGAATAAGAATAGTAATTGTAGTAGAAATAGTAGAGCAGCAATTATTGCTATATCTCCAAGATCAACTACTTCAAACCCAATCCCAATTTTTACTAGTTTTAAGAAGAAGCCTAGTATTGAAGAAATGGAGATGTGTGAGGAGTATACTTGTGTTATTTCTCATGTGGGTACAAATTTGGTTAAGAAAAGAGAGTATTTTGATGGTCAATTTATAGGAAACAGCAACTCTAATGCCTACCAGAAAACTGTTAATCATACAACAAGTTTTACTATGGCTGATTTCCTCAATTCTTGCTTTCTTTGCAAGAAACAGCTTAAGGGGTTGGATATTTTCATGTACAGGTTAGAATTTCAACTTTTTTTTTTGTTATTGTAATGATTATATGTTACTGATACTTTTTGGGATCTGATATTTAGCTGCAGATTATGTTTCATATCTAAGTATGTTGCAGCTTTAATTTTGAATAGATATGCTTTTGTTTTGAGCAAAATGGTTGAATGAACTTAGTCATACCCACACATGGGATGGATTTTAAGGAGAAAAGTGTTTCTTCATTTGTGGACCCTGCAGAACCTTTATATTTGATAAATGATTGCTCTATGAATATCTTATCTAGTTTACTTTTTTCTGTTGTTATCATTGATCTATGCAAGTTGGAACATGTCGAAGAACTTGAATCTTTTGCTTTCGATCTACTTTAAACTGTAGTTTTGCCCTTGTGAATCTGATCCGAAATTTGTAGTTGTCCAAGTTTGATTTCAGCAAGGCTTTATGGAATTGTACAGTTTGAAAAGAAGATGCTTTGGTATTAATGAGTTGATTAGTTAGCTTGGAGTGATGTGCTTAATAGTTTCCAAATAGGGATCTTAGGAATGAAATGATTATTAAACATTTGAGGACTAGGCTTGGGAAGTCGAAAGTTTTGATGAACAGAATCTGAAAGCTTTTAGATTGTGCGAGGCGTCTCATCTTAACTTTAAAATGTTACGAGACATATTTGTTAGATCCCTTTGGTGAGACCCGAAAGTTATTAGCCTGCATTCTTGGAACTTTTGTCATGTCATGCTTCCTGATCTGCTTTGTGTTAGTCTGTATTTTGGTTACTTATGGGCGCGGAGTAGCCCATAAGATAATATACCTAGAGGCTACATGTGTACTTGTTGCAACTGTTTCTTTCTTGATCAATTGTAAATCTTGCTTCTGCTTAGGTATCGGTTGCGAATTCTGTAGTATTGATCACAAAAGTCAATAGTAAATTGGATCCTTATCTACTTCCTGTCTTGCTTTCTGGTTTCTATTTGTATTGTTTATCTTTATTAATTAGCAGTAGTCTTGTTCCGTTGGCATCTCCTTCCAACTTGCATAACTTAATGCTTTATATCATCTTTCCATAATATTATAACAAGAAGAATCTTTCTCATACGTTTTGGATTAGAGCATATTTGCTTGAATTACACACTCGAAGTCATGTTTCTCTAACTGTCAATTGCTTACAATCCACTCTATCGATGTTTCTATCACTAGTGACATTATTTTAATAGCTGAAATAAACAAATTGCACTAGGGCCTTATATTGTATTCAGAAGTCTCCTTTAGGTTGCTTCCTTTAAGGAACTGCAGAGTTGATTCTAAGTTTGAGATATTAGAATTTCGTTTTCATAATTTTAAGCTACTTATCTTGAATTGTGACCACAAGATGGTTTTTGCGGCAACATATTGATTATGTTCACGTAATGTAAGCTGTGTATTTTAGTTACCTGTTGCTTTCTTTGGCCTTGCTGGAAAATCTTTTAGTTAACTTTCTTTGTCAACACAAAATTTTCATTTTTATAATGTGTGAAGCTTTTAGGTAGGAAAATTTCACATGTTTTTTGTTTGTTCACTAAATATAGGCAGTTTCCTCCAGGTAATATGTGATAGGAATCTCTAATACATCTTGTTTCTATATGCATGTGGTCTGTATTACTTTATTCAGGGAATATCTTATGAACAAAGATCCAATTTTTTCCGTCTTTTCGAGCTTAAAATAACAACTTCTTCCCTTTACTATTTGCTGCAGAGGGGAGAAGGCGTTTTGTAGTGCAGAGTGTCGTTGCACACAGATATCAATCGATGAACACAAAGAGAAATGTGGTTCTGGAGCCATGAAATCACTTAGCGACTACTCTGTTTCTCCTTGCTCGGGTCCAATGCAGTTTTTCACTGGTGTAGCTGTGGCATAACTCAAAAAACTCGTATGGTGTACGTACCCCCAACGTTGGATAATATATAAATAAATAAAAAGATATCTCGGTTTTGAAAGGTACCTGAATAAGAATTGTTGGTACCCGTCGGGTTAAGAGAGATGTTAGATATTTATGTCATGGACACATCCTGAGCAGGCAATCTTTGCAACTCAAAAGAGTATGAAAAAAACATTTCTGGGAAAGAAAGCATGTAATGAAGTTTGTTATAAGCTAGTAATGAAGGATTTTACATTTTAATCATAAGTTGGAAATCAATAAAACACCATTTTGAGTCTTGATTTCTCATATATTTTTTCTGACTTCCCATCTCGTGTTCAGTATTCGTATTATAGCTCGACTAATCCAGATTCATGCCACATAGGGCTTCACACTCTCTACCAAGTATTTTTCATATTCAGGGTCCGAATTCGAGACATCTGGTTAGGTCAAGAGCGGTTCTTTCCTCTGTTCACTGACACTATACTGCTCTTTTCACATGACTGACTTATAACTAATAGATAAATGCTTATTTGGTAACCTAATAATTCAGTAAAACATGACTTTATAATCCTAACTAAATGCTTATTGTTATCCTAATTAGGCAACCTAATAATGAAATAAATAACTTGCTCTAATCAACTAAGATATTTTTGATGAGTAAACATGTTTAAATACATTATAATTTAGCGTAAGTACGTCTCAATCAATAAAATTATATATATATATATATATATATAAAATTATTAATAGATAGTTTGACGTTAAGATGAATGTTAGTATAAGAATTTTATATAGGAAGTTAAAAAGTTATTTAAGAAAATGTGAACCTCTTTCTTTAATTTTTTTTGGTTTATCATAATTTAAGTAAGATTTATATACAGTAAAATATTTATTTTTAAGTTTTAATTATTAAGACTTTTAATATAGTTCAAATAAAAAAAAATGGTCAATTCTAATTTCTAAAGTACTAAATAATAAGAGTTGTTATCTATTACAAATAAGTAAAAAATTGATAGTTATAACTTAAATTAATTTTTAAAATCGAAATATTAGAATAATAATAAAATAATAATATTTTGAAAAAATAATAATAAGTGGAGTAATGATTTTGTTTATCATAAATCTTGTATATGTTTCTAAAAGTAATATAGATATATTCTTTAGTAGTTGTCGTGTACTATAGCTTGCCTTTTATTGTAGAAAAGGACTAGTCATGTAATGTAGCTTGGTTTTTGTTGACTATTTTGGTAAATAGTCGAATTGGGTCATCTTTTGTTGACTCTTCTTCCACCCCCATTAAACAAATCTTAATATACAATATGCATTCATCCTCTTGCATTCAATTAAATATAGGTGAGAGATTTGTATTTTATATCAATTATATCCATATAACTATATTTGTATTTTGTATCAACTGTATTTGTATTATATCAATTGTGAAGGAAAATATTTTATTTATAAATTCAAAAGTTCTATATGTTTCTGTATATTTTTGTGCATTGTTCTGTGTATTCCTATATTTTCTGTATATTTGTATTTATTGAAAATAACTAGAGACATCCCTATTTATAAAAGTAAAAACCAAATTAAACTATGACTAGCAACTACTCTAACTAACAAATCCCAATTAAATATAAATAAGTAAATATCATAAATAACTAGTGTTGGAGCACTTTCTCTCCAACTCACGATATTTTTTCTTTTGGTTGTGTTGGAACACTTCTCTCCAACTTCCAAGGTTGATGCCCTTCCCACCAATGCCTTTTTTTTTTTGTGTTGGAGCAATGACTCTCCAACTCTCATTGATGCCCTTCCCACCAACTCCTTTTCTTTTTGTTTTTTATTTTTTATTTTTGGTGTTGGAGCACTCTCTCTCCAACTCTCGTTGATGCCCTTCACATCAACTCTTTTTATTTTTACTTTCTCTAACTTTTAATTTAGAGAAAAGTTTCTTCCTCTTGTGCTTGGTTGCACTTCTTTAAATCTGCCATATTTTTGCAAGTCTTTCCTCCAAGCATATTTTTCATGCATATATCTGTCACGACCTAGGGGTACACCCTAGATGTAACATGGCACATAGAACCCTGAAGGACTCAATGTTATCCACTTAGCATATCATAACATAAGATAATAGAAAGTGCGGAAATTTTAAAAGTTTATCCATGCAATTGAAATCTTTAAAAACAAGCGGAAGTCTATAATACTTTTCTCAAACCATCTAATACAACTTGAATAAATCTTTGGGATGCAGCCCATACAAAAGTCTAACACATAAAAGACAGGCATAAAGGAAAGGTGATCAAATCCTCGATGATATGAGGACTCACCAAGTCTTCAACTCCTTGCTCTTCTAGAAACCTAGCCACAAGAATGGAACTCAAAATTGTTGGACCCTACATTTGATGAGAATGTAAGCAAAAGTATGTGTTAGGACAAAACGTACTAAATATGATAGCTAGCATAACATCATAAGAGCATAACATAAGGGTTAGTCAACATAAGTCATATGCCATAATCATAAGAGATACTTCATGAAACATAAACTATAATCATAAGAGACAATAACATAGTCATAATCATAATCTCCAACATAGGCAACATATAAGCATTAGTCAACCCTTAGTCCTTCACATCATAATAGGAACACCTCATAAGTAGCTTCAAGTCATACTTGTGCAATGCATGGATAAGACTCCATAATCCCATCCATACTAAGTATCACCTTAGGCCATCATACATACTTACCATCTTTGATCTCATCCTTAGCTTACTTCTCATGGACAAGGGAATCTCTCTCTTTAGTCAATCATAATTAGGAAGGCAACTATAGCACAATCCTATCTAAACATACATTATATAAGAGAAACACTTTCTAGGTAACCTTAAGTCATACTTGTGCAATTCATGAATAAGACCCCATATCCTACCCATGCTAAGTACCACTTTAGGTCCTCATAATCTTACTTCTTGGTTTGGGAAACTAGTCCCTCTTTTAAAGTCATTGGAACACTAGGAGATATTTCTTTAAGCATATCTTAGTTCCTCCTCCTTATTATCTTGAACACTATGAGATACTTCACTAAGCACGTCTAAGTTCATGATTCTCTATGATTACTATGAAATACCTTTTCAAGTATATCTTAGCTCATTATTAACTTGAACACTATGAGATACTTTATTAAGCATGTCTAAGTTCATTATGTTTGAACACTTGGAGATGCTTTCTCAAGCATGTCTTAGTTCATTAATGCTTTTGAACAGTTGGCGATACCTTTACAAGTATGTCTAAGTTCATTGGAAACGAAGATTGTTACTAGAAACTTGGACCTCTCTATGTGAAGGTTTTTCATCTCATGAGACCTACTTTTGGGAAAACCCAGACTCTACTATGTGAGAATTCCCCCTTTACTTTGGAACCCCAGACTCAACTAGGTGTGAGCATCCTTTCTTCTTGGAGACCCGAACTCGACTATGGGTGAACTTCGTTCTCATTGTCAATATCCATTAGGGCCAAGCATACACCCCCTTAGACTAATTATTAAGCCTTACTTAACTCATGACTCATGGAGGGATGTCCTTGACAACCAATCCATGTTTCAAATTATTCTATCATTTTATGCATTCAAACATTCATAAGGTAGATTAGGTGGGTAAAGTCCTTCCACAACAATGATATCTACTAGTCTACCATTCTCATATAGGCTTCACTCTCAAAGCCATTACATTCATAATCCCACACCTTAGCTTTACTCTCAAAGCCCTAGGAATCAACATACATCACTACAAACCTTACTCTCAAAGTTTTACTTCTTACAATCATCATATATATCTAGATTTCAAGGCATTCTAATCACATGCTTCATTCATAAGTGATTCTAGCCATATTTCATCATAAAGGTTCAATCGCAAGACTTACTAGTCATGATCCATTATATATACATTATACTAGTTCAATTCATGTCTATATGCTTTCATTATTGAACTATTACTATACTTACCATCAATTCTAGAAGATCATCTATGAATCCTCAATTTCCCTTTACAAGGCATAAACCCACATTACTACTATTTCATCAATTAACTAGGGTTAGCCATGGAAAACATGTAATATCATCATAATAACATGATTCACTACTAAATCAATCATAAAAAAGTAATATCCACTCAATTGGATTCATACTCAATGTTGACACCCAATTTTGGACCTTCACATTATAGATTAATCATCGAGCTTCTTCAATTTCAAACAATTTAAAATAATTAATTTCATAAATTTTCAAAAAATAAAATAAAAATATTTTTGCAAGTTTTTAAATAGTCTATCACTTTTTGTATTTTTTAATAATATTTATGTTTTATATAATTATGTATGAAATAAGTATATCCTATAAATATTCGAAAATCATCCCAAAAGATTTTATGTTTTTAGTGTATTTTAAAATGATGGCTATAATTTTGAATTAATCAGCTTTTATGAAATTCAAAATATTTTTCGAGTTATTTGTATGTAAGTTTTGTCAATTTTATAAAAAAAAATTAAAAATAAATAATAAATACGTTTTTATAGTTATGTATATAATTAGTATATGTTATTTGAAAATCGTCTCAAAAGGTTTTAGTGTTGCTTTAAATTTTGCCAATTAGTTTAATTAATTAATAGTTAATTTTTTTAAAAATTGATTATTTTATTTGATTAAGATTAAGAAGCTCGTTAATTAATTAATATTAATTCGTCTTATTTAATTTTTAGCCGATTCCACTAATTAACTCAAATTGGCTAAGTCCTTAATTCAATGGCTATAATTGCAATCCAATGGACCAAATTCTAAATTCCAATCTAAGCCTTTTTTTTTCTCACATACAAGACCACAATTGGGCTGATTTTCAGATAGTTTTGGCCCAAACATTGACCCATTCAACAGCCCACTCTTATTCCCGATTCCAGCCCACTTCCTTTTCCAACAATACAATACATACATCCACAATACATACCAAACCGACCCTACCCGCCCCTGCATCTTCTTCTTCTTTCATGAAACCAAACCGACCCCATTGTGTTTCTTCTTCACGCCAAGAATCCCGAAAATCCAGCGCCCAGTCGCATCAATCCGGCAAATTCAGAGAAAAGTTGTTGTCCTCCTCGCTTGCAGCGTCCAACTACCCTCACGTCCCCTTTTCAGGGATTTCTGAATCTCTCCACTGTTGCTTCGAAAAGAACAATTCAAAATTCAAATTACAATCGTTTCCCACTAATTTCTGTCTATATATTCATCTCTTTGGGTCACAACTGAGGGGGAGGAGGAGAAAGAGGTTTTTCTTTTCAGAGATTGGATTGGATAGTGTAATAGTTTTCTGTAATTAGAGCTTCTGGGTTTGCTATTTTGGAACTCGGAATTCCTCGTGTGGTGGTCGAATAGCTCTCAAGCTCGTTGTCATCCAATCGCTGCTCCGAGAAAGGTAAACTCGAGTCCCTCTTGCCTCTTCACTGTTATGTTTCGTTTGACGTCATGTGTATCCGGGATTTCGAATTCTCGTGTCTTTGAAGTCTTGTGTGCTCATGCTTTCGTTTATCCTATATTGTGGTTATTTGATGAGTATTCTGCATAATGCAATCTTGGTTGTTGTTTGTTTTACGTCCATGAAGTTTGTCTCAGTTGCCTTTGAAATGGTTCAAATTCATTGAGGTTTTGCGTTTAGACAGATATCGGTAAGGGCGAGTATTGTATTTTATCTAAGTTCTCTTTGTAATTTTTTTTTAAATTTCTTCCTGTTCCAATATTTAAGGCAGCAGGTTGTCTTATTCACCTGGCACTTGATTAAATTGTTTGGTATATATATATATATATATATATATATAAGTCTTAATATGGTCTCTCTTTAAATAATGGTTTATGGCTTTATTTTGAAGAGTTTGATTATCATCTTGGAACTGTCACAAATCTGGTTCTTGTTTGTTTAAATGAGGTTCTTAGTCTATTATTTGATGAATTTACCCTTTTCTTTCGTTCATTCGTAAATTTCTAGTCGAGGGTTGCGTTGGTATTTCATCCATTTTTGTCATTAGTTTGAGTTTGGTTTATGTGTAAGACGTTAGTTTAATTTTGGTCTTAATTTGAGCAAATTTATAAGATAAATTGATCATCATGGTTGTTAATGCCAGTATGTCTTTTCTTTTCTCTTGCTCTAATTTGGTTTTGCCTTTCTGTGTAAAAATGCCAAAGTTGGTTTGTTGTGAATTGTTGACTTAGAAGAGTATTGTAGTGATTTGCTGGAACTCCTCATATTCCCTTTTAAATTATTGCTTCTTTATATTCTCAATTGGTTCTTCTTATTTGTTTATCCTTTTTGTTCTTTTCTTTGTGCATGTAATCTCCCCGAATGAGTCCCATTGACTCTAGCTTCGGCCTTGCATCGCTTATCGGACCCCGTAAGCCCAAACTTTCTCCACTGAGTCAGCCCCCCCATTCGTAGTTAAACCATTCGGAAGCTGTTACAGGTTCTGGAGACCTAACATACTGCTGGAAATTAGTTCATAATGTTCAAAGCCCAAGAAATGGATTGTATACACTCATTATACAGAGATATACAAGTCAAAAACGCAGGAATACAGGGCTTAGGCGAAATACAGGTGTTCGGAAGCAAGAGATACATGAAAAAAGCTGATTTATATGCTCATATACACTGATATATGCCCAGTGTATACGCAAAAACGGGAATTGGATTAGCCCAAAATATCCAGCGAAATTGGCCCAAAAGGAGGCCCAAATTCAATTTCTCCCTTACTCTTTAATTATTTAATTGTGATTATTTATTATTTGTTGTTTATTTCTAACTTTTTAATTCTTAATTAACTTAATTAAACTCCTCAAAAGACGAGTTATTCTTGTTATGTTGGTTTACTTTTAATACTTTTTTTTTTGTGTGTTCATTTATTTTACTAATAAGATCTTATATCATTAATTGAATTAAAACTCTTTGTTCTTAAAAAGAAGCGTTATTTAATGTTTTTCACTTAACACACTTTTAGTTCGTTTAAAATTGTTTCAAGTTAAGGTTTCTCCCAAATAAACTTTAAAAAAGCCTTTTCAATTAATTAAAATAAAATACTTACTTAGTCATTTTCTCAAAAAGGGTTAGTCAATTAGTTTAAAATGATGTTCATGCTTTAATTCATTAAATTGGTTTAAATTATTATTTCAAAATGAATTAAATAAATTCTAATTAATCTAGTTTTATTAATATTCTAACCACTTGCAATTTGAATTAAATGTCTCATTTTTGGGTCCCTTTCTCTAAAAAAAAAATAAATAAATAAAAAATGCGTTATTTATTTAATTATTTTTTCAAAGTTAATCAAATATTGTAAGTTATTATTTTTTATGTTAAATCATTATTTTCCTAAAAATAGTCAAATATTTTAGTCAAGTCACAGGTCAACCGCATGTTAGCGGGCACTTCGAATGCTTAAATCCTTCTCGAAGTGTAAATTGAACCCCGAACCTTCTTTGGTATTTTCAAATGATTTTTTCTGTTTAAATCTTTGAAAATTATAAGTTTTCTTAATTTCTTTAAAAAATTAAGTGGCGACTCTTTTCTAAGTATTTCTCGAATTGTTTTATACTTAGAATATTTCAAAAAGTGATTTTTCTAAATGTTAGGAAAATTACGGCACAACACTCAACTTAACCCACAATATTGGAAGGAACCCTAACTTGAATTGGGAATTTCATCTTTACAATTGGGGGATTTCTAGGGTCTCCATAGATGAAAGAATTCATGAATGAATAAGCTATCATACCTTGATTATAAAGCCCCTCACAAAGCTTGGAAGATTGGAATAATTTGACCTAGCTTGACTCTCTTCTTCTTCTTTTTCTTCTTCTTCTTCTTCTTGAGTTTTCTAGAGAGAGAATTTCTTGGAGGGAATTGGGTTCTTTTGGGTGAATTGAAATAATGATTTGGAATCACTTAATTAAGGGTCTAATAACTTTATATAGGTGGTCTAAACACTAATAAAACGACACCACATAACCCCTAATTAATTCTGGAATGTTTCACTAACCCTCAACTTAACCGACTTAAGGACCACATTGTCCCAACTCACGAGACCATGCTGACGGGCTGTGGGTCCACCCATGGTCTGTGCTGGTCAATCATGGGTGAGGTACTGTGGCTTGGTTTTGGGGCCCTTACCCATACCCCTCACCCACGGGCCGTGGGTCCCCCTATGGGGCGTGGGTTACCAATTGTGAGTGCACTGTTTTGGCAGATTTTGGAGTGGTTTGCTAGGGTCTTCTTCAAGGACCCTTTGTTGGTCCTTGGGGAGTCGTACCTTGGCGTTTTAACCCTAAATCCTTCATTCTAAGTACGAGAGGTTAAATTCACAATTCTAATCCTCACGTCTAGCTCTAGTTGACCTACTAAACTACGGGGTGTCACAATATCATTCGTCTGGCCTTTGTCAACTTGATCATTGGTCAAACGGGCAACATATATGAGTCATAACCACCCGCCAGTAGCGGAAACTGTTAGATCTTCTACCAGAATAGTAGTTCTCTGATACCAATTTGAAGAAAAATATTTTATTTATAAAATCAAAAGTTTTATATGTTTCTGTATATTTCGATGTATTGTTCTGTGTATTCCTACAATTTTTATATATTTCTATGTATTGAAAATAACTAGTAACATCCCTATTTATAAAAGTAAAATCAAATTAAACTAGGACTAGGAACTACTCTAACTAACAAATCCTAATTAAACATAAATAAGTCAATATCATAAATAATAAATCCTAATTAACTTAAGATTCATACTACAACTTTGAATTATTATTTCCATCATTCTTCATAATACAACAAATACAAAATGTATTCATCCTCTCTCCTCCCCCTCTCTCGATCTCGCTCACCTCTCTCCTCCTAATATGTAGTTATTAGTTAAATACAATAGTTTTTGATACAATTGTATTCATTTGATACAAATAAGTTTTAATCGTGATATAACTCAATACAACGAATACAAGAAGTCAACTTCTCTCGCCTCTTTCCCCCCTCTCTCTCCCCGAGATTTCACTCACCTTTCTCCTCCTTCTTCTAGTCTCGCTCGCATCTTTCCTCCCTCAAACATGTAACTATAATTCGTAATTAAGCAAATTATAACTATAAATCTCTAATTAAGCCCATACTATAGTCATTTTTGAAAGTTCCCCATTTAATCATATTTTGGGCCCCTTAACTTTTCCTAACCAAAAACTAATTTTTAGAGGGACGTAGCATGTGCCCAAGTTGGTTAAGAGAATACAAAACTGAGATTAATTATTCAAAAATTATTAATATGTAAAAATAATTTCTCTGAGGGGAATGTTTTTACAACTTATTTTAGCTTTATACATACAACATGTTCCTCATTTCATTATATGTTTACACTATAACAATTTTGACCTTAATAAAGAAAGAGGAATAGTAAAGTCAGTTTATCTTTATATTTCACAATTAAGTAATAATCATATTTCACTTGCTGACTATCTTGTTATTGCAATAAGGTAATAACTTTTTAGTTTAAACAAGAACAAGCTCACTACCAAACTTATGTCTCCTATAAGTCAACACTTCGAAATAGGAGACTAACAAATTAACTAAAGTAAATGTAGAACTAAGGCAATTAACATTAGAGGACATATTATGACGGAGTCAAAGAATAATTGGAAGGCTCTGTCAATAGGGAGGTTGTCAAAATGCGCTCAAATATAGGTAATTTGTTTAAGTCGTCCAGAAATTAATGGGTTGATATCAAAATAATTTAAATTGGGCCAATCTCAACTCATTCAAGCATTATCCCATTGGAAAAGGATCTTCAATTGAGTCTAATCTAATCCTTGATTCAACCAGTTTTAGAACTCTTTATTTGCATTGGTGCAATGTATAAAATATATGAATTACTATCATTTTTTTCATTATGTATCATTCAAATAAAAAATGAGTACATCGGTAATGAGAGATGGAGGGTTAGTATCCCACTCCATCGAACCAGACATAAAAACATATGCTCTAGCAAGACAATGAGCAACCTAATTCACTGATTTCTTAATAGCTGACAAAGAGAAAAAAGGTACCTCTTTGATAAGAGTTTTACAATCAAAAACTAAAGAGTCAAAATAAAAGTAATTCACCAAATTTTCTTCTAGAAATTGCTTCACAAGTAGATTATCAATTTTCACAACCAGCCTCATCTACTGAATTGTTCCTTTAAGCCAATAAGAAACTCACGCACCCCTATGATATCGACCAACAAAGGGCTAGCAACACGACAAAGAAATATAGTTTTCCTAGGCCTGGACACATCACTGTCTAATTCTCAACATTTGACTTAGTCCCTCACCTTATCATCAACCCCTAAGGTTGGGCACTGGACCGGGTGTTTTATTATAAAAATATGTAAAAGGAAAATGACTGAGTTTTTGAAAAACCGATTAAACTTATGGTTTGAGAGAAATCGGGTTTCCAAAAGGACAGAGTCACCACTTAATTTTTAGTAAAAAATCAAGAAAAAATACAAGATTTTTCAAAAGACTTAAACAGATAAAATCAATTGAAAAAGGGTTCGAGTTCAAATGTACATTCCGAGAAGGTGTTAGGCCCTCGGAATGCCCGCTAACTTGCGGTTGACCGGCGATTTGACTAATTTTAAAATTTTAACCAAGTAAAAGAACTCATTTATTTTAACTAATTTTTCTTTTAAAAAAAATTTAACCAAGTAAAATAACTCATTTATTTAGCTTATTTTTTGAAATTTCAACTAAGTGAAAGAACTCATTTATTTTAACTTTTTTTTTTTTTGCAATTTTAACTAAGTAAATGAACTTATTTATTTCTTATTTGTTTATTACTACCATTTCTAATTAATTATTCTTGAGGGGAAATAAACTAAGGGGGATCATTCTAAACAAAACTCAAGTGACAAGACAGAATATAGAAAATAAAGCTAAGTATAAAATATGAATATTTTAATTTGAATGTGACATAAAAAAAATGAAATGGCCATCTTTTGGGAGTTTAAGTAAATCAAAACCATAAAATAAATCAAGTTAGTCAAGTAAATACAATATAAATAATAAAAGAGGGAGAGGAGATAATTAGACTTGGGCTTTGGCCCAAATCCAAGTAAATTGCCCTTTGACCCATTTTTACATTTCCAGATGATATACACCAAGTGTATACGTCATGTATGCCGTCGATTCTCGAACTCCCGAACCTGTAATTTTCTCTTAACTCAGTATTTCCACGTTTTCCACCTATATTTTCACGTTTTTGCCCTGTATATGGTATTTTCTGCCCGTATATCGGTGTATACAGCAGGCATATCAGCCTGTTTTTGACTCTTTCGGAGCTTGAGAATTTAATTTTCAGCCTTGTATGGATTTTCCGACACCTGTTAATCAGTTTTGAAGGTTGGCCGACTCAAAGAAGAGGGAAATTTGAGCCTTTATGGCTCGATTCGGAAATGCAAGGAAAAGAGGTTCGTCGTGGGCTCAAAGAGGTTCATGCAACACACAAAAGGGAAGACGATATTAATATTCAAAATAAGGAAACAATTAAGACATGATTTCAATTTATGAGGAGGTAAGCTTAGACAATTTAAAATAACAGAAAGCTATTACTAATGTACTACATGGAATTCAAGGAAAAGTACGTACAAACCCCAAAAAAAAAGGTGAAAACACATACTTTGACAAATCTATTCTACCAAAATTAGTTGGCAAAGCAGCCCTATTATTATGTTATAAAGATACCTTGCATATGCTCATTGTAAGAGGAGAGCTATATTAAAATCAATAAACAACAAACTAGAGGCAAATTGGAAATCACGCTACATAATCAACAAATGACACACCTCATGCTACGATAAAAATAACTCTACTAAATGGAACCTAATAATGCTACTCTACCATGCTAATGGACAGAAGATAAAATAAAATAAAATAGAATAATAATAAAAAAAATAAAAGCAGCCAACCAAATCTTTTAGAACGGATTATTGTCACATTCAAATGACCAAAATCGGCAAAGGTGTCGTTAGGTGGTAACGACCAACTATGCTAAAACACTCGTCATACTTCGAGATTCAAGTTGGGGACAAGAATATAATTTTAAAAATACCGACATTCCAGACAATAACTCGTTCTTGGTCTTAATCCTCCCTATTTAGAAAATGAAAGAAAAGGAAAACAAAGTATAACCTCTCAAGAAAGCTGCTAATAATAAACATGGAAAACTCACATATAAGCAGGAAAGGGATCTTCAAAAATAAAGTCATAGAGGAACTAAAGCAAATATTACCAATTCATAAATGGTAAGATGGAACATGTACTGTAGATTACCAAAAATCCTTTTCCACATTCGACCAAAGCCAGAAGATGAGGAAATACGACATAAGTGAAGCAAATCATGAAGAAATCATGGTTAAGTCGGTAGAGACCGAATATGCTTGCAAATAACACTAAACTAACTCCAAAATAGAATTTATACACAGATAAATACTCATATAGAAAGATGAGTTATTACCCGTTAGCCGAATCCTAACATATCAAAACCAAGTTAATACATAAGCGGAGCACAGGACACAAACAACAACACATCACAAACAGAATAGCATAAAAGAACTGGATTTAACGAAGCCGAGGAGAAGGGTTTACCTCTTTCCGGGCAGCATCCTGAGACCAAAACGAGCAGGGGAGCAACCTTCCACTATTCTTCTATTGCACGAGCTCAGATTCAAACAGCAGACCCAAAAAATTGAACGAAATCGAAAACAGTGACTCTTTCTTAAACTTCCCTTTCTATCGATAAATTATGACCAACTTTATACCTCTTTCCTTCAAGTTTTTTATTTTTTTATTTTATTTCTTTTTTCAATTTCCGCCCCAAAAATTTTCCATTCCAAAAAAAATCCCCCCAATAAAGAATAAGGAGCCTCCTTAAATAGAAGAGATTTTCGAGTTGATAGGGGAGGGGGGGGGGAATGGGAGGGAATTGGATAAAATCGGATTCAAAAGGCCAAAATTTAAAATTCGAAATTCAAAACTTCAAAACCTTTCACCCTTCCGGCTAAACACCTTTTCTTTGAGATTTTGACTCATTCCGAAAGGGGAAAGGAGGACAGAGGCGTGCCTACTGCCTGCTGTACGAGTTTCTGGGCTGCTGGGTCGTTTTTGGTCATTTTCTGCGTGAAGAAGAAGGGGGAACGTACAGGGGTCAGTTTGGGGTGTATGTAGTCGGTTGTTTTTGTATGTATGTTGCTGGAATTTTGGGTTGTTGTAATATTGTAGTGGGTTGGGTTATTGGACAGAATTGGGGGTTGTTGATTGTCATTATATTGGGCTGCTGGGAATGGAAAAGGCTGCTGGAATTTAGAGAAAAGGCCCAAAATTGGTCTAAAAAACAAAGGGTCCAAGAAGGTAAGTTAGATTGGAATTAAGAAATGGCTTTATGGATTGCGAATTCGGCCAAGTTAATTGAGAATTTAGCTAAAATCGGATGAATATTCGTATATTCGGCTAAAACTAAATAGGATGAATTAATATTAATTAATTAACAAGCTTCTTAATCTTAACGAAATAAAATACCCAACTTAATTGTAAACTAAATAATTAAAAATATAAGCTATTATATAACCAACATTGATTAACCAAATATTTAATTAAAACAAAATCTTTTTGAAACTATTTTCAAATATTCATAAAATATGCTAATTAATAAATACATAATTATGTAAAACATATATATTATTCAAAAAAAAAAAAAGAAAAAAAAATTATAAAAGGGGAAAAATTACTTCGAACTAACTTGAAAAATATATTGAATTTTATAAAGTCAATTATTTCAACTCGTTTGGAATTTAAGAAGCTCGATGATTAATTCACCTTGGGGAGGGTCGAAATTGGGTGTCAACACCGGGTTGTACCGGTATCGTTCCGGTTCGATAGTCTTCGGGATGGAACGGGACACCGTGAACTGGTACACGGGACCGAACGGTATCACAATTTGATACCGGTGTACCAGCACCAATTTATCTTGATTTATTCCAGTTCCGTTCCGTTCCGGTCCAGTCCGGTTCCGGTTAATTATTTTTTATTAATTAATTTATAATTTATATTATAATTTATATATAAAAAAAATAAAATATGTCTTCCCAATGCCCCAGGCGGCAGCTTATCAGCAAAGGCTGAAAAGCCTGCCGCCCCTGCCGACCTGTCTCATCCAGCCATCCCCAGTCCCCACTGGCCAATGCTGATTGCCCCAGCCTTCAACGGAAATATTTTCAACGTCTCTAGACTCCAATTCATATTTCATTCCAACGACTATATTTTCCAATTTCAACACATAATCACAATTTCTAAAAACTATATATACTCCCTCTCTTTATATTTTTAATTACAATTTACGTATTTACAGTATTTAACAATTAACAATCATCAATTTCTCTCAATTCTCAATCTTTCTCAAAGTTTCATACTTTCAATATTCAAGTTCTAAATTTCAATCATATTATTTTGTAATTGTGAAGATTTCAATAATCATTTGGTGAATTTTGGAGTAGGAATCTTCTTCAAACTTCAAGTTTCGACATCAATTTTTCAATTTTCGGTTATAATCATTTGTTCTTTACACAAACGTTTGGTAACTTCGTTCCACTCTCTAATCTT